>WOGR01007174.1:0-12960 GCA_015342045.1 Leptinotarsa lineolata
AAGTTTATTTATGTCTGAAATGGGTGTTTCATTGAATCCATTTATTGAATCCATTACATGAAACACCCTTGGAGCTGAACAAAGTTGGAAAAATGGCCATTTTAGCGTTAGTAAAATTGTTCATGATGGAATCAATGCTAATTGACAACTTTGACTCACTGATATGACAACACTATCAGTGTCAGTTGGCCTCCAAAGCAGGTGTTCATGATATGCGAAGTGGCTTCAATTTTTTTCTCGAAAACGAAGCTAGATATGAAGCTAGATATTAAGGTGTTCATGATATGCAAAGTGGCTTCATTTTTTTTTCTGAAAACGAAGTTAGATATGAAGAGAACACAAGCAATAAAAAAGTTGTATTTTCAGTTGAATAATTAAAAAAAATTGAAATTACATCAACAAGTCAGTGGCGTATTTTTTTTTCAATATTGTTGGCTGGGTGCCACTGAGATTCCACTGGTCCTAGTAATTTCAATCTACGTAGGGCTAAATACGCGTCTTATTACTTCATATAACTGTAGCAAATTTCAACCAAATCAAATGAATACCGTTCAACGCCCTGTATCTCAGAAACGGAGCAGCTTCGGATATATGTGCATAAAAACTTTTATTCTCAGAACGATCTGACGAATCACTCTCTGAAGTTTCATACCGTAGACAGAAAACACCCTGAATATGTATATACAGATCGTTTCTTTTATCATGTGATAACATTGCTATATTCTAAACCGTAACAGATACGAAGACGATTAAATGGAAAAAAAGGTAACTGTTATCGGGAACAATACCATGGTCGAAGAAAATTACCGAGGACTCTCGTCCTTTTCGGGTTATACGGAGGAAACCAAAAACGCGGTTTTTCGTTTTTTTCGAATGAAGTTGTTATTTCGGAGAACATGAAAAAAATGGAAACGAAAATTGTTATTGTATTCGAAGTGTATTATGACGATGTGATAATAAATATTCGATAAAACATTTCGTGTCAACATGGCCACTAGCAACTTTTTTTTTTAAATATGGATCTGTCTTTTTTATTACAGATATTGATGAAGCGATGAATTCACAATCCAAGTGTATATCACATATATATTTTTATTGCGTTTCAGTTGAAATAACTACCATCATCAGTGACAACAATTTCAAATTACGGTCCTGTTGTTACTTCTTTTGTGAATTGTTTCGATTTCTTCAAAATATGATTCAGACAACCCAATAAATTTGACAGGTAGGCACCCTGACTCAATGAAAATTCGTACCTATACGATTTGGAAATTTTTGTATTGCTCGAAATATTGAGTGAATACCAAGAAATCTACTCCATATCATACAGGGCGTGCTTAAATTACTATTATTTTCATAATGCATAAAAGTGGCCAAAAGTTCATTTTTCCAAATAAAACCCCCTGTATATTACTCGATAAATTGGAAGACAATGAAAAATACTTCAAGATGATATATCATGTCCCTATACCTAAATTATATTTAATGAATTCACTTCTGGAATCCTCATTTTTTCAAGAATTTTGTTTTAGTTAGTAGTGGAATTATCAAGCTTATAACAGTTCAATTACTTTATAATTTATGAATAGTTATCGACGGTATTTCAAAATATCTTTCAAAATGAATGCAAATATGATTATCCAAACGCTGTTCTTATGAAATTATTTATTACATATCAAATCATTGCCAGAACTTGCTGAAAATTCAATCAAATGTACTCTGAATCAACACCAATGACCAAGAGAAAGTTTGTAAGATTACAAAATAATTTCCTTAACTATGGCTCAAAGTTAAAAGCTTCTTCAACATTAACAAAACCTGTTACTCAAAATGAGGACAATACTGTTAACGTTTTGGAATATTTTTATGCATATCCAAAAGCTTTCATTCGCAGATATTTTTCTTCACATCGCTGAAGGGATTGAGAATAGTTATGATGCTAGGTGGCTCGATCAGTTATTCAGATTGCTTATCCAGAATACGATGCCAATGACACCGACAAAAAATCTGCTATGGAAATTAATTCATTTTATTTATATATTTTCGTTACATATCCAGAATACGATGCCAATGACACCGACAAAAATCTGCTGTGGAAATTAATTCATTTCATTTATATATTTCCGTTACATTTTCTTCAAAATTATCTATATCGATTTTGCAAATTGTAATTTTTCATTTCTATATTGAAAATTACAGAAAATTAATTCGAAACATCTGTGGAAGTTTTTGAAGATAAAATATATCCAGAATCAAATGAAAGTATGAAAGAATTTGATCCCGTCACAAACTGGGTGGTGGAGATTGATCCAAAAATACTTAAAGGGCAATTTTTAATCACCTAGGATGTGGAAAAATAGTACAACATCTAAGAAGAAGCAAATGGTTGAGTGATTATTTTATAAATGAGAATATTTCTAATGATAGGGAAAATAAATAAAAAGAAAGCAGATTGAATACTTCAAAATCTACAACAGAGTTCATGTGTAATAGTGGAAATACAGTTAGCAACGTAAGTAATGATCAGATGCTCATTTTTAAATCACGAGATCAGAAAAAATTTGGACAAAAATCTCAACCATTAGAAAAAATTGACAAAAGGCATTCATTTATCAGTACAGATATAAATTCTGAACACAAAAGAAATCAAGGTCCAAACAATGATAGTGTCAAAAATATGACCCAAACAGAAAATAACTTTCAATTTCCAGTAATTGTAGTCCCTAAAAAAAAGATGTTGCAAATATTTGATCTCAAATATCCGATTTTTCCATTATATCTAAAAATTACCTCTACGTTTCTGAAGGAACAGAAACGTAGAGGTACTGTTTCAATAAGAATAAAAATTATTTTCATTACTATTTTAATTGTAATGAGAAGGAAAATAGTACGACGGTAATTACACACTGCCTATATTCGCAAAATCTGTCACATTCGCAGATGATGAATCACTGAAAAATTAACAAACATGTATCCAAAACAAGCACTGCTCCTGAACATCAAAACTGCAACACTCTTCTCGACGCACATTTCACTAACTACATCAGCTTCTTCAGGAGTCAAGTCAACTTCATCTCCTGAAGACGTCAACTTGGTTGGTAAAACGCACACTATGAAGAGTGTTGCAGTTCTGGAGATTGGATTTATTCTATACAATAGGTTCCAGTTCTACGTTTCAACAAACATATACTTCATTATTTGCAGATCACCTTACCAAATGACGACATTAAAATCTGTGAAACTTATGTGATGCACTCTTCAAACATTCCATCAGAGTTACCGAAGTATGCCCCCTTAACAAAAAAATTAATATATTATTCCAGAACATTCTGAAATCGAGTGAAATAGAATATGTAGCATTTACCACCGAGACAAATTTGAATAATGATGGCATCAATGTTTTGACAAAATCTGATGAACACTGGAAAGCGGTTATTTTTGCAACTCCTACAGAAGCCAATACACATTTGGAAGTCAGGTGTTTCCGGAAAGAAGATCCATATGACTTCGCAAGCGGAAATAATCAGAAAGCACCAAATCATTCTCCTCATTCTAGAGAGATTGGAATTGAAAAGTTCCATGATTTTATTGAAAGCAGTGTTATTGACGAGGTCAGTGGAAATTGAATTTCAAATCAACTGTCAACACTTTAATATTTGCTCCCCCTCATTTTCCTCAGCCATCATACGAAGAATTATTGGACTGTCAACTCTACAGAGTTATTTTCTTTCAGATCCCTGTATCCGAGAATGGTTTTGAAGATTTGTGAAAAAAAACCAGAACCATATTTGGAATCTTCTACCTCAGAAGTCAACCAGAAGTCAATTTAAAAGCATATGGACGGTTGTGATGATACGTATACCGAGAGTTATTCCATTCGAACCAAAATCTGGAGGAATCCTTCCACTCATACCCATATTTGCAGGCCTTTCTGATTTGGGTTCTTTGGCAGGGGGAGCGAACGCTATCGCAAAAACCGTAAGAGATGCAAAAACGTGCCAAAAAGAAACTCGATGAAGATTATCGTCACAAAAAAACTATGGAACATTTGGGTTCCGGTTCGTACCTACGCAAAACACCTTTGGTGTGTTCCTAAAAACGCAACATCAACGCAAAGGACGAGGTCTTCATTTGAAAAAGCAGAAAAAACTTCTTCTGAAGCTACACCATAGAGTATTATATGATTCAGGAACTTGTGCTCCTTGGCAGCTAGAATGTGCTGCATTGAACGTGGATTCTCAATTGAATGCAATCACTTATTGGTAGCTTACATTAAAATCGGCAATGCTGTCCAATATTTTGATAGCTTTGGTAATCTCAAATCTCCAATGGAATACGACATTTTCTAAGGGGTATAACGATCACACAAAATTATCAGTATCAAAATTTCGATCAGAGTATTTGCGGACTCCTGTGTCAACCGTTTCTACTCCATAATGCCTGCAAAAATGTTCAGAGTTGAATTTTTACGGGATTTAACCGATGCTGAATGGAAAACTCTATCGATTAACTATTTAATGGAGGTTGCTGAAACTTGGAAATAATTGGATGTTTGGTATAGATTACCAAAGGACTACCAACATCGATTCGCTTTGCAGATTCGTTTACCATGTTTCATCCTTTACCGACATTAGGTGCCACCTACATTAGCTGAGTCATCATTACAAAAAGCAATGTATTATAGTCCTGTGAGCTTACAAAGAGAATGTTTTTATTGTAGATATTGTTGATTCAAAATATTGTTGTTTATAATCAATATTTGGGGTGTGTACATGTAGGAACTGTATCAGTCATGTCTATGATTTCAACTCCAATGAGTCCTTTTTCGACACTTTCCATTGATTTCAATCCATTCGATTGGATTTCGATTTAGAATACAGTTTAGCTTTGCTGAGTTTCCACTCGTACAACAGTACACCGAATACTGAAGTAGGCACAATATTCTATTATCATGACGAAAACGACGACAAAACTGAACAAAAAAGTGTTGATATCCTTTCTGGATCTCCAAAATTGGTGATATCGAAGGTTTGATGAGCAAATATATTTTGCCTGAAACGCTGGAAAGCGAAATATTTTGTTTGAAACACCTGATTGAATTCCAACCTGCAAATAGTTTCGCTCACATTTTGGAGTTTTCGTTTACTCTCCTCAAGCCCAACTTGCATCACGCATCCCATCTATCTGTGGATATCATAAAAGTACATACAATAAACATAAATAGTAACATTACGTTTGGAGCCTTCTACAGCGACACACCGTCTCATACGATATACGAATTTGCTGTTGATGTTGATTCCCCCTATCATCTTATTTATATACCCATTTCTCATACAAACGAAATGAACAACATCACATCGCAAGTGCTCGACCAACATTCTAGGAAGAAAGGAATAATGATTCGTTTGGAATTGAAGCGAAAGTATGGTGTTAACTATCAATAAGAATAACTCATCACCATATCTTCCATCAGTTTCCACCAAGACTTTCAAACAGCGTCAACAACTGTCAACGAAGAACAACTCATTTTGAGAATCTCTGAGTTATCATTTTGTTCAATTGAGTGTTCAACATTTTCAGAAAACCACAAAACGATGAATCCATACAAAAGGTAGAATGGCGGACCTACTACCCGTATGTCAAATCTTTTCGCAACAATGATGTCATTAAAGTCAATATTGATCAATCCGTATTTGTTTATATCAGGTAATTGTTTGAAAAATATCATAGGTTGTGATAATCAGACAGATAAGAAAAATAACTGTCAGTCAAGATTAAATTCGAAATTGTTTGAATTCGTCTTTAATTTGCTCAAGTATTTTACATTGGGGCTTCGAGTTCTTATTGAACCGCTATGGAACAATATAATGAAGCAGATGAATCATCACACGTTGAAAATGTTCGCCGGAGTGAGAGGCCCAACAAAGGAGTTCCACCTTTGAGATTTATAGATATGTCAAATATAGTATTTGATTCAAGTGTGGATGAAATTTAACCAGGTACAAGAAGCTACACAAATTCTCCAAGAAAACTTACATACATTAAGGGTTCTCGCCATGGGGAATTTTCTACAAGTGAACTTCGCAAGAGCTCTTTTTCTGCTCCAGCAGGGATTAACAGGGTTAGTTCTGTAAAAATTTTGAAAGAAAATTCCGTTTCTTCTCACAATTCAAGTATCAGTCGACTACATATCGAAATGAAGCTAATGAGTAGAGAGAAGGAATTTGCTGCAGAAGAAGATAAAGAAAAGCCAAGAGCCTTAAAGTTAGAACGTCAGTTTCTATGGAAAGAAGCTGAAATAAGAAGAAGAATTGCCGATAAAAGTGAAACAAATAGTTCGGTGAAAAAAAAAGAGGTATTTTCAACTTGTTCCGAACATTTTTATGCAAATCCAAATGTTATCGATAATTGGGTAACATAGTCAAGACAGTGTATTTACAAGGATCACAATAGACCAGAATCTTTCAATATTTTATCTTCTCCTGATGTCAATGTCCCAAGTTTTGTTGGAGGTGGAGAGAATAACCAGGTGCTTTTAGATATTGTCAAACAATGTGCACAAAATGCGAATGCTACAAATAAAGTTCTTATGCATCAATAATCTCACGGAGTTCTTTGGCGAATCGACTGATTGGCCTATTTTTATCAATGAGTTCAGAAGATCTACAGACCAGCTTGGGTTATCTGTCCGGGCACTGTCCGCTTTAACCGAGCATTGAAGGGCGAAGCCAGAGAAACTGTCAGAGCTCTTTTCATTTCACCAATAAACGTCTCCAAAATTATCAAGATGTTAGAAATGAATTTTGGTAGACTCGAGTGGTTAATTTCGTCGCTGATAGAAAAGGCGGAAAAAATCTGGTAACAGTAGAGAAGATACATGGAAGTCATGGATTTATTTTTCTAATGTTGTGAATAACATGGTAACCACGATGAAAAACTTGAATTCTCATCTGTATCTCTATAATCCAGAGTTATTAGCAAATTTGATAGAAAAGCTTCCTTCTATGCTCAAGTTTTCATTGGGAAAATTCAAGCATTAACGTGATTTGTAGGAAATACAAACATCATTAGAAGATTTTTCTGAATGGTTTGAAGAAGAGTTCAACTCGATGGCCGCTTTTAGTAATCCTTGTCAAAGAAATAGTATATCTAAGAATCCTTTTAGAAGAGAAACTGTCATGATTTCAAAAAGAGATAGTTTTTCGGAGAATAGAACTAGTGAGTGCATGTTTTGTAAAAAGCTGGACCACATATTATCAAAATGTACGAAATTCTCTGAATTATCAGTAAATGAAAAAGGTAGAGGGGGTAGAAGAATGTTCTCAACCTCAAATTATGTTTCCTCTGCCTCAAATTTGGGCATATGTTGAATAAATGTTCTTTGAAATCGAGGGGTGGTAGGGATGGTTGTAGAGGTAGACATCATTCTCTTCTTCATGTTCCATGCAATGAACAATCACAAAATAAACTGCAAAGCTCAAATAATATAGTGAGTAATCAACAACCACAAAATTAATTACAAAGCCCAAACAACCTTGTCAGAAAGTGAAACGAAAACTTTACTACTACCAATTGCACCTATGCTTCTAAGAGGACCAGCTGAGGATATTTCGACTTACACACTCATTGATGAAGGATCAACCTGTACCATGCTCGAGGAAGACTTAGCTCGTAGATTACGACTTCCAGGACCGGTTGTTCTACTCTGTTTCCAATGGACTAATGAAATAACTTACCACGAAGATCGTTCACGAATGGTCTCTTTAGATATCGCTGCTTCTAGAAACCCACAAAAATACTTTACATTGAAACAAGTGAGAACTGTGCAGAATTTTCGACTTTCATCCCAAGAAATAGATGTTGATAATTCGAACGAAAAATATCCTTATTTAGACCATGATCTATTGATTTCAATAAGAAATGCCAAACCGGAGCTGTTGATCGGTCAGGATAATTGTGGTCTCATAGTTTTAAGAAAAATCTTCCAACCAAAAGTGCATCAGCCCATTATGTCTCAATGTAAATTAGGATGGACAGTGCATGGTCCTACCAGCGAAACTCACACTCAAACTTTTCTTTTCCATGTAACTCTTTGTTGCAGACAGTTGAATGATGACAAACTGCATGAAATGGTAAAGGATACTTTTCGTCTTGAAGCTTTTGGGTAAAAATACCAGAAAATGTTATCAAATCAATCGAAGACAAAAGGCCTGTTGAGATCATAGGAAGAACTCTAAAAAAGTCGGTAATCAGTAAGAGATAGGACACTTATGGAAACGTGACAACTTTACTCTACCGCCTAGTAAAACTAATGCTCTGAATCGTCTATATTGTATTGAACATAAAATAGAAAAGAATGCCAAATTTGCTGAAGAGTATAAACTGGTATCTTCTACACTTTGGGGTTGCGAATATGAAAAAACCTCGAAAGATTCGCTTGGTTTTTAAAGCTGCTGTAAAACGTAGTCAGGACCTTTGCCAAGGTCCTGACTACATTCCTTCTTTGATATCTGTCTTGCGGCGATTCAGACAGGAAAGAATTGCATTTGGAGGTGATATCAGAAATACGTTTCATAGATTTTCAATTGTTGAGGAAGACAGATGTGCACAATTATTTTTATAGCCTGTTATGGAGAGAAACCAAAGTCCAGATGTTTACGAAATGAAGGCGATGACTTTTAGTGCAATATCGTCCCCTTCTGCAGCACAGTTTGTGAAAAACAAAAATGCAGAGTCGTTTGAACATAAATATCCAGGAATTGTCCGTGCAATGGAGAAACAACATTACGTCGACGACTACTTGGATTCTTGTCATACGACAGAGGAAGCTATCGATAGAATTCGAAATGTTATTGTTGTTCATAAAGAGGCAAATTTCGATATGGTGGAGTGGATATGTAATTCAAATGGAGTAATGCAGTCGATTCCAGAGAACTTGCGTACTAATTCTCAATTAGATGTAAAACTTGACTGAAGAATATTGGAAAGAGTTCTGGGCATATCTTGGTCTCCTACGACTGACGAGTTTGTATTTATATCGAACCTAAAAAAATCCCTGATTAAATCTGCGATGGAGAGGAAGTGCCAACTAAAAGGGAAGTACTGCGCATGGTTATGTCATTATTTGAACTGCTTGGTTTTTTGCTCCTCTCATAATAAATGCTAAAATTCTGATTCGGAATAAATGGAGAAATCATATTGATTGGGATGAAGCTATAACCGAACTTTTCTACACCTGGCTGAATTGATTGAACCAATTCAAACATTTTACTCCTGTCACTATTAATAGGTACTACTTTCCTAATTCTACGTTAACCAATAGTTGATTTCCATTTATTTTCCGATGCAAGTGATAAGGCATATGCAGCAGTCGCCTTTTTAAGGATGGTTGAAAATGACGAAGTCCACATTTCATTTCCAGCAGCAAAATTCAAAGTTGCTCCAATGAATCAATAAACCATCCCGAAATTGAAGTGATAAAGAGCAGTGCTTGCATGTAGAACGGCAAAATCCATTCGGAAGGAACTGGAATATGGAATTGACAAAGTTATTTTCTGAACTGACTCAATGGTTGTTATTCAACAAATCAGGACTGAATCAAGAAGATTTCTGATATTTGTAGCTTGTCGACTTGGAGAAATTTGCGAAGACTCTATGGCAATGGCATTGGTTACCATCTGAATTACATGTTGTAGACCAAGCGACGAAAGAAAGAAAAGATATTGATTTGTTGCCAGAAGGTGAGTGGTTTTTTGAACCACATTTTCTGAAATTACCTGAAACTGATTGGCCAGAAGAACCACGTTGCTCCAATGGTGACAATCTGATACTACTCTAAGATATCAATGATAGTGTAGTTCGTTCGATGGACTTCTCCAGTATATTCAGATTCTTGAAATTCAATCGACTCATTCGATGTACTGTTCGGATTCTACATTTCAAAAAAGTTGTCAAGATTACAAGACTGTCCAGGCCGCCCGACTCAATTTTATATGCAGATGAAATAGAAGATTCCATGAAGTTATGGATCAGAAAGTGTCAGGAAGAAGAAATTTAAATATTGGAAAGAAAGCTATTTGTACTGAAATCAAGTCGCTTATATGGATTATCTATCTTCTCAGACGAGTATTTTATATAACGCCTGGGAGGTAGGATTCCAGATACCAAAGAATTGGATATATCATTTGAATCGAGAAACTCTATTCTGTTAAATCCAAATCACAAATTCACAGAGCTCCTCATAGATAAGTATCATCGAAAACCTAAACACATAAGTTTGGAGACAGTGGTCAACAATATTCGTTCCAAATATTGGATTATAAATATACGAGTAGCTGTAAAGAAGAGTTTTGGAAATTTCCAAGAATTGCATACCTATTTTTCCAGAAATGGGTTTGTTACCTCCTAAATGGTAAGGAGCATTTTTTTCTTTCGTTTTCATATGTAAGATTTGATTTTTTGGTCCCATGACTGTTGCAATAGAAAGAAGAGTAGAAAAACGACACGGCGTTCTCTTTACTTGTCTCACCCTCCATGCAATCCATATTGAACTCGCTTCATCTTTGGACACAAGTTCTACTATACTTGCTATCCGACGTTTTATGTGTATGGAGGCGACATCTGATTAACGGATAAACAGACAAAAGAGGTCAGCCAAAGGAGATAATAACATAAAACGGGACCATTTTTGTCGGAGCAGAACGTGAACTCAAGGAATGGTTTCGAAGCTTAGATCAGAAGGAGATTTCGGATGAAGTCGCATCTAAAAATGTAATTTGGAAACTCAACCCTCCAGGAGCTGCACACATGGGAGTAATCTGGGAAAGGATGATAAGATCTATTAAAACAGATCAGAAGATTAGTTTGAAGTCCAATAATCCAAAAGAAGAGGTTTTGGTAACCTTGATGAGTGAAATTGAATAATTAATTCAATGCCCTTGACACACATATCAGTCGATCCTTATGAGCCATAAGCTGTCACTCCGAATCATTTTCTGCTACTGCGACCAGGTGATGTTAAATCATTTGGTAATGTGGAGCTTTTTAGCAGAAAGTAATGGAGAATTGCACGAGCATTAGCAGATACGTACTGTAAATGATGGGTAATTGAATATAGACCAACAGTTCTTCAGAGACAAAAATGGCATGACAAAACTAATCATATTCGAATTGGCGACAAAGTTTTAATTGTGGACGAGAAAGCACCTAGGAATCAGTGGATCATAGGAAAAATAGAAGAAACGTTTCCCGGAAATGACAGAGTCATTAGAGTTGTTCGAATCAGGAATAAACATGGAACATATTTGAGACCTGTCACCAAACTGTGTATTCTTCCAGTCAGGAGCTGATATACTCACCTCGCAAAGTCTGCTTGTGAGTAGAGAATGTTACTTATTCTCTTCGTATTTGTTTATATTAGTCAATTGTTTATCACTACGTATAAGTGTTTTGGAAAATATCATAGGTTGCGACAATCAGACGGATAAGAAAAATAATTGTCAGTCAATATTAAATTCGAAATTGTTTGAATTCGTCTTCAATTTATATGCAGTATAAAGTATTTTACATTTACATTACCTTAATTTACAGGAAGGGGTAGGTAGGCTTGTGGAATCTGTTTCTGGTCCGGTAGTAGTCTTAAGTGGCGTACTCATGATACCTGACAACTTCTGCAGTCGTCTAATCTCCTCTTCTGTCTTGGGGATGAACTATTCCTAGTAGTATTTTCGGACAGTATCGATCTGGCTCTGTCTCTTTGCTAATAGCGGGAAACATTCGAAGTCTGGGTCAACCTAAATTTTGGTATTACAGATCAGATTTACCTTCTCATTAATTTTATCAATAGTCCTCTTTTTTACGAGAACTATCTTAGTATGAACATCCTTCAGGTTTTGGATTTCAAAACAGGGCTAGAGCTTCTGCTATCCTTGATATTCGGGTCAGGGGTTGGAGAGTCGTACTTCTTCCTGACTCTCCACTTCTTGCGAGGTGTTTGCTTCTCCTCTTCACTGGAGAAGCCCTCCTTCCCAGGGGGAACTTTCTCTTTTTGGAAAGCAATTTGGTTTTGGCCGTAATCAGTGTTTCGGCATTGTTTTTATTTTTCAGGGAATTCTTTCTTAAGATAAGTTTGGACTTTAATTGACCTACAGTATGCGCCAGGGCCTTCAGGTGAACACTTTTGCCCTCTCCTGGCCCGAGTGCGTACAATTGAACATGGGCCGTACAAAGATAGTTATTTCCGAAAATGGTAACGTATCTTCTCAATCGATTTATCAATTGAAAAATGAATGCTTTTCAGAATGCAGCTTCCTGCTCAACTCACATATCAATATCATAGGGGCACATGAAAACTGTCGGAATATGGGCAGCTCAATTGTTCTTTAACAGTAGTGACGGTGGTGTAGAAGTTAGCACATCTGCCTTTCAAGCAGAAGACCATGGTTCGATTCTCCGCCGGGCCATCGTGCTGGGTAATCGCACGTTAAAAGTTAAGGCCTCGTTAATCCATTGCTCGCACAAGTTTCGACTTCTGAGGGTTGACGTTCGTCAGCTGGTTAACNAAATAATCATCTCAGGAATATTCCAAGTAGTATATGTTTCTGAAATTTAGTTTTATCCTCTATCGGTTCTGTAACACTCTCCAGATCAATTTTTGATGAACATAATGAAAGTGAATTGGAGCTATTTCTATCCTGAATAAGCAAAAGATTTGCATGCTTTTCGTTTCCATTTTTAATAATTATTATTATCTATGTATCTATGTATGTAACGGAATCTTTGAGCATAATTTTCACCAATTTTCAGAAGTCTGAATAATTTGAAACTTTGCATACGTATTAAGGACCGATGACAATGCAATAATTTGATCATAGTTTTCCATTATCTTTATAAGGACCGCCAGGATTAATAATTTAGATTTCAATGCAGGACCCTCGCCAAGTTGATCCAAGTAAACGTTTG
>WOGR01007175.1:0-12559 GCA_015342045.1 Leptinotarsa lineolata
TATATTCTCAAATGCGATTGTGTTAACCCCAGAAGAGATGCTGATAGCCTTAATACTGCATATTTCAATTTGATAAGTAGAATACCTAAATAAATTATCCCCTTTTTCACTCTTTTTCTTTCTGTTAGTGATCAAAAAACAGACACCACCTTATCTGAATCACAGATGAAGCCATTCGTTTGTTTCATGTCCCTTTGTGTTGGTTTTGTTTCGAAGTTGTTGCATTATTTTTTATTTTAATCAATGTATCTAATATGTCTGATGTTTTTCAAAATAGTAATATCATTAGGGAGAAACTACTTTTCGGTGAGTAATTTAATAACAACTCATTATATCTTATAAAATTGAAAAGTTTTGTGAGAGGTATGTTTATGAAAATACATTGTTACATAGCTCTGAAGAAGAATTAAATTAAACTCGAAACGTCGGCAAAAACCAATTCTTTCTGTTATACAACCAACCTTTTTTCAGAAAAATCATTGGATCACTAAATTAGTTAACTGATTATATTTTTCATTTTAATTTTGGCACTCAATCAAAACTGAGATGATTTTACTCATGAGTATCTCCGGTTGTTCTTTAAGAAAGTAATCATTATTTCCTGAAACAAAAACTGTTTTCTTTCGAATAATATTCTATAAACCACGAAAGATATTTAAATCATGCTACTATATAATGAATAATCTCTTCCGGCAGAAAATATTGGTAGTCATTTTTTACTGTGAATATAATATTCAATCTAGCAAATATATGTTTGAAATCTAAATGGATACTTATTGATGATCAAACAATTTCAAAAATCTGAAAGAAGTGAAAAACTAAATTGAAAATCAACGAGGTCTTTTCTTCCAACGTGCAGTTCCTAGTAGGTCCGAGTTTTTTTATTTGAACAACAATATATGAAAAATAATGTTTATTTTTACTTCCTCTAAACTCGAAGGATACTGATAATTCAACATTTTTCTTACCAAAAATAAAAAAATTATAACATACTTTTCTTCAATAAGTATGTCATTTCTAATAACACAATTGTAGTAACGATTCAATCAATATGATATTATGTACAGTCTTGAAAAATTAATTTGAGTTTATGAGTTCATACGTTTATTCAAATCATACTATTCAGCACTTTGAAAATCATAATAAAATTCAATTCAGTAGTTTATGTATTTATTTATTACCAGAAACTATTTATTTCAGTAGTTATTTTCTCGTGTTTTGAACTTTTCAGGAACGGCAAGTGAAGTGAACATGACCAACTCAGATTCGAGATAGAATTTATTATGGTTTGAATTTGAGTTCGTCAATGAAAAATTCTCATAATTCCCATAAAGTGAAATGTTTATTATTCAAAATAGACAGTTTTCAATATTTTCGTGTTTGAATATCTTGAATACCCCATTTGAAAAGCTTTACTATTTTGATTAAATTAATTTGAGTTGAAACATCAAAATCCTATTTGCCATAATCCAATACATTTTTCTGTTTTT
Organism: Leptinotarsa lineolata; assembly: GCA_015342045.1. NCBI lineage: Eukaryota > Metazoa > Arthropoda > Insecta > Coleoptera > Chrysomelidae > Leptinotarsa > Leptinotarsa lineolata. The sequence goes on from WOGR01007175.1 coordinate 1,491, forward strand.
CCCTGTTTCATTCGATAACTGGAGTAAGATTATGTCGAATGTATTTTGTTTTTTGACAATTAGTGAGGCAAGTTTGTTATTACAGTTGTTAACTCGTTCATTTGAAATATAGTTTTTAAGAATTTTACTGAAAATTTAAATGAGATAACAAAAAGAATTGCATACCTCGGGTAATTATTTCAATTTATTTCAAAAACACTTCGGAACTTTATCACAAAAACTCACTTAACCACAAACACCAATTGAATTCAACTGTTAACAGTTGTAAATGGAGCCGTACGTTCAAAATTCTAGTTGTCCGCACTCCCCAAGCATTCAGCAGAAAATAAACAAATGAAAGTGCGCTTGGTAATTTTATTGCATGCTAGCACAAAAAATCTTAATGACCGGCGCAGAGTGACAAATTATGTCGGGTGTAACGTTTACTAAAATTTTCCTAGGTTAATCGTGATGGAAATACTCTGTAATAATACATGTAGATTTAAATTAAGAAACCATGCCCAGCGTAACGTTACCCAAAATTTTCCTAGGTTAATCGTGATGAAGTCATAGTATAACAGAATTTTGTGAGATTGTTTTCCGAAAAAACTAAAATCCTTCAAGAAGATTCATTCTGGAAACATGTTTCGAAAAACCAAAGTAATGTCATCAGAGTGTAGAAGTTTTCAACGGATCACATGGATTTACAGCCTTTCAGAAGTTCATTGTCAATTGGAAAAACAAAATCCGTTCTGATAGGCTGTGGTCGAAAGAAATTTGTAGTATCAAAATTTTTGTCTGCTACTGAGGCAAACATCTTCAATGGTGAAGGTATTGACTGTGTGGGAGTTCGATACTGCGAGTTCCTTCCGACCACGGCCTATGAGCCCAGATTTTGTTCTTTCTAACCGTGACCTCGGTCGTGAAAGCCAATATTTTTATATTCAATGTCAATTACATTTTTCAATTCTTCTATATTTACCGATTACGAATTATCGAAGAAATATATATCTAAAAGAGTTTCTCCAGAAAAACTTTAGTGAAACCCTATGTTCTTATATTCAACGTCAATGATATTTTTCAATTTTTCTATTTTTTCCCATTATGAATTATCGGAGAAATAGATGTTTGAAAAAGGGTCTCGGGAAAAACTCGATTGGAAGCCTATGTTCCCATATTCAACGTCAAATATATTTTTCTCCTCTCCCAATATGAATTATAGAAGAAATATGTATCTGAAAGAACTTCTTCAGGAAATCTCGAGTGAAACAAAATTTTGCATTGAATTTTTTCATTATTACCGCTTGCGAGTTCGATCAAGGAAAAAACATCTCATTCAAGGGATTATTGTCAATACAGATTGAAGAGATGAATATTCTGTTGTCCTCCCATGATTTTTGAAAAGGCACTTGTAGAGATTGTAAATCTGCAAGAGCTGTTGAATTTGACTACGTTTTTCTCATTGACTATCGAACTCTTTCAAAATTACCAACAGTGAAAAAAATCAATGACTTCAAATGACTTTATAGAAAATTATCTAGTCGTCAACTTCAATATACAGTGTGTGAAAGCCAAATGGCATAAATTCATTATTTCGGTTACTGTACATATTAAAAAAATTCCAAAATATGTCAAATTTGAATTATAATTTGACATTCTTCAACGTGAAAATGCCATCCCAACCTTCAACCCTCTTTGAATGACAGGTACAACCCCCAATTTTTAAATAGAAAGTTTAGGTATGTGATAAATCGTTTGAAAGGACTCTTCATCATCTATCCAAAAATATTATCGCTTTCAAGTTTATTGCAACAATTGAGATAAAATAAATTGAAACCATGTGGTTACCAAAATTTGACAAAATACACTTAATGAACTGAAATGTAATGCAATCCAAAAAGAAATATGGATGTTAACGAAGTAGATGTTCGAAATGTTCACCATGAATGTCTTAGCAACATCCTAATATCAAATAAAACTGTCTTCCAGCATTATTTAATATATCAGGCTAAATTCAAGCGTTATTTGTTCTTTTAAGTCATTCAAATCTGAAGGTTCAGTTTTGTACACAATGCCTTTTACATATCCACATAAAAAGAAATCTAATGATGAAAGATTCAATCGATCGTCGCCTCCCTATCCACCTATTAAAAAATGTTGTATAGAGGTATTGTCGGACATCAAATTGGTAATGTGGTAGTGCTCCATCCTGCTGAAACCATATCGTATTCACTGGAACCTGAGGGTTTCCTGGATCAGGATATATATTTGGTAAACTTGGAATTCCATCATTTTGAAGAAGTGCCAAATAATTATCGCCATTCAAGTTGCCCTCAATGAAAAAAAGACCAATGATATGGTTTTCTATAATCCTTTTGAGGGTATTAAGTGTGTTCTTCTCTCATCCAGTGAGGATTTTCTGTTGACCAGTAGCGGCAATTTAGCCGGTTAGCATGACCGCTAAGAGAAAAAGTACACTCATCAGAAAACATAATGCCCTCAATGAAAAAGGGACTAATGATATGGTTTCCTACAATCCCTGCCCAAACATTAACCTTTTGAGGGTATTGCGTGTGTTCTTCTCTCATACAGTGAGGATTTTCCGTTGACCAGTAGCGGCAATTTTGCCAATTAGCATGACCGCTAAGAGAAAAAATACACTCATCAGAAAACATAACATCTTCTAATTGGATGATATTGTTATCCATCATGTCCATTATTTGCTCACAAAAAAAGTTCTTCTATCAAAATCGTCTTCCATGAGCTCCTGAGTAGGTATTACTTTATAGGCATGCATTTTTTAAATATGTTAACTATCGATGTATGGCTAACATTGAATGTAGTGGATGACTGTTTACCCGATGTAAGCAAATGCGCCACTGGAATAAATCAAGTGGCCCCGGAGCGCCAAATAATTTTTTTTCCTTTTAATGATTTATAATTTGTATAAGAGTTTTTCTAATGAATAAATTTTTGATCTTTCCTTTTCTAGTCCGGACATTCTGTGCACCCTATTTTTTCTTGTTGACATTAAAAGCTGGTAGAGTTTTTCAATCAAATCCTCGTTCAAATATATCCTGGTACTCTTCAATGCAGCTCTGGCTCTGTAGACTTCGTTTCGCTTCAGGTATGAGACGAAGTCTACCATAATCGTTCTTGGCTTTTGAATAATCTCACTAAATTTACTAATACTGAAGGCGTTGTTGATTTCTCCAAGTGCGCAATTGATTTTTATTTCATCAATAAATAGATTTTTTTTGGTTTTCGTTATCGTCTTTCTTCATTCCAACTACACTCTAAGTATTTATCTTATTTTTCTGTTCAAGTGAATCTAATTTGTTCCTCAGTAGCGAAACTTCTCTTTGATTAGAATGGGCTAGTTCATCCAAAGCAATCAATTTGACCACAACGTTATTTAACTTAGTATTCATTTTCTCAAGTTGCTTACTCAGATTTTCCAACTGCTCCTCTATTTTGGCTGTAATTTTTGGAACCAATTAATTTATCAGCATTTCGAGAGTGGTTTCATTGATTTTACTCGAAGCGGTTGATGCACTAGCTCGGGTTGTTTTGCTCATTATACGTGAACAGGCAACACTTTAACAAAAGTAAAAAACTATATAATCCACGCACGACAGTAGTTACAGAAATATGACTTTGTTTACAGGTTGAAAAGTTTTGAGATATCTTTTAGAAAATTGAAAAAAGCTCATTATGTCGATGTTTACAGTACCATAGCTGTATTATTTTATGCACTTAATAATTGTTTGCGAAACAAATGCAGTAGCACTTATCGCCTAGGCACTTTATTCAACTTGTTTCCCTAAAGACATGTACTCTTGCTTTGATGAATAAAGTTTTTATTATTTCATCGTAGGGTGCGCTGGTCAGGCCCTATCCCCGATACATTCGTGAGGGCGCGCCAGCTTTATCAACCAACGACCACTCCCCATACCGTGGGGTAAGTGACCATTGGGTTCAAAAATCATGTGCCCTGAGCAAGCACAGTGAGTCAAGAATGACAGCCTTCTGCATCTTTTCGGCTGAGATTTCTGCCTTAGTGCGCCCGGTATGATTTTGAGATTCGAGAGTAGAGATGGCATCATTCCACCAAGGACTCCAATAATCAGAACAATCATCTTGACAGAGTGGTCTGGATATAGTCTGCGGAGTTCAAAGAGAAAATTAATATTATTATTATTTTCTATACATATGAAAAAATGTCGCTAGATTGAATATTCTATTAGAAAGACGATCGCAGACACTACATATTCCGACCTGATCCAAGCTGCCTCTGAAACTGAGACTGATGCAGAAGTAAAAAAATCGAGGTCCGTTTTATTTGGCGCTCTTATAGTTCGTGGTATAAAGTGATGATGGTACTCATTTATTCTATAGTGTGGTTGAAAAAATGTTGTATTGAACTCGTGATGCGGTAATAACACAAAACAAAAAAGAGTTCAGTTTCAGAAACTTGTAAATGAAGACTTCATGAATTCATCCATAAATTTAAAAAAAATGCAGTTTGGAATTATCTGACAAGAAGATTTCATGGGATTCATGACCTCTCGTCAAAATTTTACACGTCAAATTAACAGAATAAATAAATGATAAATGATAGTTTATCGAAATTCAATGAATCATTGAGTTCCTGCTCAAATCTTCTAAGCAATGAAATCAAAAATTGATATTCAGCGCAGTATGATTGATCGTATGTTTATATTACCATCACGTTAGTTTGACAATAAGTTATTTACTTTTTGAGTCGAAAACTTATGTTTTTCGACAATAACATTAGCTATTATCATCACACGTATATTGAATAGGAAAGTGTTGAAAAAAATTTCAACAACTTATTTGTCGAGGCGTAAGAACTAGGTAACTGAAAATCAAAAAGCCTCGTATGACAACTTAGCAGACCCTTGTCGATAATTATCAAGAAAATGACAAGTATCATTTTTTGAGAACCCATTTTATTCTACTCTTAGAGAGCAGAACGATTCATCTTAAAGATTTTGCGTGGATGCCCTGAAATATTTTGAGTTAGGCATTTCTATGCCAAAATCTGAATGTACAGCAGATTTTAAAAATGTAAGAAAAGTATAAAAAATTCATTTTCACTTCTTGGGAGTTTCTGCTTTCACTGTGGTTACAAAGTTTTATCTATAAATTTCAAAGTGGAAACAAGGGCTCGAAGAAAATATTGACACTAAAAATTCCTACAATTGTACGATTTCCACAATTGAAGTTTTCGGAAACGGTCTTTTCCTGAATATAGAGACTCTTCTGACATTTTTATCGACACTATCATAATTGCTACGATGTCAGAGGGTCAGAAGAGTATGATCTCTTCAATGGAGAGATCACTGAATCGCACCTTTGAGTATTCGCAAAAATGTACTGACTAATAATTATAATGAATGTTCTCAAGTTTGTGTTTTTATTTCTCTCTCAATTCTTATTACTTTATATAATTCAACGAAGGTTAATTAATAATAACACCGACGCAGTAAAATAATTTCTCATACCTTTTGGTGCAAAACAGTCTCAATTCAGTCTACCACCTTCCCACCAAATCTTTGGCTTTGACAGCGCCTGTCACAATATCAATTCTTTTCCAAATAACGAATTACAATTTTTACATTGTCAAGTAATATTATTTGTGCGTCTGCACATCTGTGAATGGAATGTTGGAATTTATTGGATTTTTTCATTATCATTTATCAACAATAACCTATGTCAAGTATTTTTGACAAAATATTTACACAAGAAAAAGATTCAATTGAACATATAATGAACTTCATGAGTATGCCATTGTATAATTCAGAATATTTGAGTTTTTAGTTTTTATAGATTCAGTTCCGATATATACTTTTGAAATATTGAAACATTTTTTTTATTTAAATGAATTGACCTGTTGCACACATCACTATTTTTCAAAATAATTTTTTTTTAATAATTTCTTTGATAAATACAAGAATCTTTCAAAATTGGACGATGAGATTTGATAATTTCTATAAAAATATTAACTTCTGCTAAATTTTCAACAATGAATACCAGGGCAGAATGCATTTTTTGCATACGAACTGTGTTACACTTTTGAAATAAGTTCTCAAATCACTTCCTCGCAACGATGTACCATCCAATACTGACTAATTTATGTATGGAAATTATTATATAGAAAGATCATATCTTCTGATATCGTAATAAATGAACCCAGAATTATTACTAATGAATGAGAATCAGTGAACGAAGAGTAGTAATAATAACAGAGAGTAGAACAAACATTATTCAGATAATACTCATTCATGCAGAAGTGTCACAAACTCAAACAAAGATCATTCAAAACATTCGTGGAGTGAAAAAAATCTAGTAGTAGAGATTCGAACTTCTATAGAACTACATTATACAAAATCACAGAACACATTACAGAAAATATAAATATACACCTGAAAAGGAAGAAAATTCCTGAAACATGCCAAATTGAGGATTACAATCAGAACAACTTCGAAATCAGCTTAATCAATACTCGATACATCTATTCTCACTATAGAATTAATTGAGCAGATTCGGCAGTTCATTCCTAATCTGATACTTATATACCTTACGTAATCACAATTGAGACTATATACCTAGTTAGGTAGATCAAATTACCTGAACATCTACAACTTTTATATACCTAAGGTATATCTTCAATTATGATTACCTCAAACATATTACATCAATAATAATACTTCAACGGTTTTTTAAGAGAACAAATTCATGTCCCCGTTAAACATGAATAAACATAAATGAATTTGATAATCTGATCGTTGAAACACACTTCGAATTCTCCTTAATTCATTCTGAAATTTTGAATATGTATATAATGTGTATTTAGGGAAGAATAGGGTGATGACGGTCAGTTGAGCAATTTTTGGAATAAAACTCAAAATATAAATCACAGCTTTATAAGGAACTCAACATACCAATTCTACATCAAAGGACTATTATAATTTGGGATCAAATTAATTATATTTGTGGTATCCAAATAATAGGTACCAGGCTTTGACAACTACATACGTACGTGAGGGCAATGGTAATCATGATGTTGATAATGATGGTCAAACACTTTCGAAACATGTCACATGTGACTCCTGTAGCAGAATACCAACTAGTGCAAACAGGGAGAGCCCATAGCCCACAGGAAGTACACCGGTATCATACCTCGCTGTTTTGGTCGAATTCTCTGCATATGAGATAATGATTTTCTGGGTACATCATCATCTATGCAGATGTCCTCAATATCTACGTAAGTCAATGATGAGTCATTGTTTTCCTGAAGAACTTTACGTTAAGCCATTTTGATACTTTCCCTGTTCTCTTTGTTTTCTCCCCTTTCCTTTGCCGTTTTGTTTTCCATTTTTTTGAGATCTTATTCAGCTTTTTGTTTTTCTTTTTTATAAGACTGTCTTCAATTGGTGTGGAAGTCAGAATAGTACAATGTTGCTTTTGTCGTCCTTGTCTTTCACTAATAGATAGTGCTTTGATAGGAGATTTGAAAAAATGTTCAACTCTTAGGCTTTTTTTGGCGGTATTTCTTGCCCAAATGTGGATGCCCAGATGTTGATATAACCACCTGGGGTTCCTGTATAGACGTTGATGCATTTACCCGCGATTCTTCATCAGATATTGATGCAACCATTTGAGGTTCCTGTTCAGACGTTGATGCAAATACCATGAGTATTTGTTCATCAACCACCAGCGGTTCTTGTATAGGTGTTAATGCAACCGCCAGTGGTTTTCGGGATGTCAAAGTTGCAGGTGTCTCAAGAAGGGAACAGCTTTTGTTATCTTGAATAAACAGTGGTTCACTTTGCAGTATTTCAGCAGGTGGAAAGTCTTTGTCAGTGAACACATCTAAGTTAACTGGAAAAATACCAGTGACTCTAAATCCGGACTCTTCCTTACTTATAGAAACAACGTTCGAATATTCTTCATTGAACAACGATTCAACATCGTATAAAGTTATTCATTCTGCGAGGTGACTCTTCATAAAGCAATAAGAGTTCATCTTGTAGGGAGCCTTAAGAGGTGAAACGTCACGTCCAATTGGTGCATTCCATGGGAGGTGTGTGGTGGTGAGGACAGCATGTGAATATTGTGGGCTTTGCAGTGCTTGTAAATATCATGAGAGATGTGGCTCGCGCGTTTATCTAGTATCAACAAGACTAGTTCTTCTGCAGAAGGTTTGGCAAATGTTATGGAATGTTGAAGCCATCAAAAAATAGAGTTTCATATATCCAGCCATTTTCTGAGAAGCGATATATAGCATCACCTGGGCCATTTTTTGCAGGAGAAAGGAATGTCGTTTTCTTGGGAAGATAAATGTTGGCGGTATAAATGATCCAGCAGCGCTCATCGTATACATAACGAAGATGTTTTTGCCTCTCTCAACTAATGAGGGATCCTATCCTTTTCTGTCCATTTCGAGCAAGTATTTTTCCCGGATCTTGGACGGTTGAGATCCCTGTCTCATCACAATTGTAAATATTTTTGAGTGTAAATTTATAAATCTCCATAAGTTTCTACAAGTTCTTGAACGAAAGTGAAACTTTTTTTGTAAAAGGCCGTTACTCCGTCCATACTGGTGGCTTCTGACTTCCTTACCATTATCCCATTTCTGTTTAGGAAGTCTTCAAGTCAATCTCTTCCCGCCAATTAATTATTTTTATGAAAATTGTGTGGCAATTCTTTATGCATATTTGTAAGCCAGTTTCCTTACTTGGATAGCTGTGCAACCGTTAAATATTTTAGCCATTTTCTTCACCACATCAGCTATCTCTTTTTCAACTTCTACAGGAAATATAGCTAACTTCGTTTAAATATTGAACGAAAGTTAGTTTTTTGTGAAGGAAAATCCGTTTTTTATGGATCCTTTTTTGGGTATTCTCACCTTCCACAGTCTGAAAAAAATATAAAAATTATAATGGAGAACTTTATACAGGTATAGGAAGGGCAAACTTTATAGTTCACCCCGTTAAGTTATTGCGTGAAAATCAAATCATTTTTCAGGAAGAAAAATATTCTATTCATCAGTAACTTGTCGTATTCAATAATTTTTCCTATCAAAAAAATTGCTGAGAACAAATACGATAAGTACTTTTCTTTATGTTTCGTAGGCCGAAATTTGCCTCCGTCTTCAGAAATTGATAAAACTTCAAATCTATTTGCAGTTATTCTTTTGTTGATTATTCATTTCTCAACTTCTGCGACAGATGTCAAAGGAGTTTTTGAAATGTAAATTCTGTCAATGTTGTCTGTTGAGTATTGAAACATTCGATGTAATACAAGGTACTCTCCGATATCTGTCTGTTACCATTTCGCCTCTATCCATATTTTTTCTCCTTTTTTCTTCAAGATAGTTAGCCAAGTACGATCCATGGATCGTACTTGCCTACCCGTTGTTTCATCTGCGTTTTTCTGGATTTTTTTGCATCCAAAAACAAATTAAGTAGATTTAATTACCAAGTAGATTTAATTACCATCCGACCACATGGTGGTGGATTTAATTACCATCCGACCACCATGTGGTCGGATGGTAATTAAATCTACTTGGCAATGGACTTTGTAGAAAATATATAAATACAGCATAATAATAATGAACAGTCTCATATAATAAAACAGCGTTCAGGTGGAATGGGGAATTTTTCACAACTTACCTCGTTAATTCGTTAAGATGTAAAATTACATCAATTTGGCGCGAAAACAACAACCACTCCCCCTGCATGAACGTCGCATGCTGAATGTCAGCGCAGAGCGCTCGACGCTCGCGTCAGTGAGGAAAAAGACGTACTACACTTAACATGCGTAAAGGACTGTTAGTGCTTCAGTTGTGTGCGTGACCACCATTGCCCGCTGACTATCATTGCCGTATTCTTCCCTACAGGCCTTCCTCATCCGATTTCGAAATTTTCATGGAACGACTAGAAAATTCATTATCTCAGTTGTCTCCACTAACACCAATTGTTCTAACTGGGGATCTCAATATTAACTTTGGCAACAAGGCAAGCATTGAAAAACAAATGTTAAATCTATTAGATTGTTTTAATCTAGTAATGCACGTTGATAGGCCCACTAGATCATCCAAAGTCTCTTCTATTATAATAGACTATGTTTGCACGAACATCGATGATGTATCAAGTTCAGTTATCAATCCGGGGTCATCAGATCACGAAGCTGTTCTCTGTATTATTCCTAACATTCTCAGGCAAAAAAAAACAAAAAAAGACATTTCAACGAATACTCTGCAGAAAAAACTATGCTCAATTCAGGTATCTTTTTCAGAACACAGATTGGAAATTCATACATGGAGCTGAAGATAAAGTAAATAAATTTCATGAACTTGTGGAAACATTCAACCAAGCATTTCCACTACGGCTCATGGAGGAGAAGAAATGAAAACCCTTGATCACAAAAGGTTTAAAAAAAATCGTCACGTAATTTACGTTGCCTACGTAATGTTAAAAAATTCCATAGCGATGATAACTTTTTAATGACATATTTCAATAAATATCGTAATACCTACAAACAGGCCATAAAATTAGCCAAAGACTCGTAGTGTTGTGAGAAACCAAGCAGACAACAAATGGACAGAGACGTTGAAAATTACCAATGAGTTGAGAAGTAAATATAAGAACCAAAATTGGATATAGATCTCAATTTATCAAACGAATTTTTTTGCTCAATAGCCGATCAGTTAATGCAGAATATTCTTCCAATGATTGATTCACTTAATAACTTACAGAAATTGATATCTCCGAGTGATTCTCTGTACTTGTACAAGACAGACTTAACTGAGCTCAAGACGGTGATCAATGACATAAAAAAGAGAAATTCCTCTGGTGAAGACTACTTGTCAGCAAAATTGATATATTATAATTATCACCTGGCGAAGCCCTTCATGCCTTGGTGGAGGCTATAAATACTTCTTTTTCAATAGGTATATTCCCTTCAAGCTTGGAGTATGCAATAGTGATACCTCTTAACAAAAGAGAAACTATTGATGACCCCAGCAACTTCAGACCAATATCTATTTCATCAACATTATC
>WOGR01007176.1:0-12559 GCA_015342045.1 Leptinotarsa lineolata
TATACTTTGTGCCTGTCCCGCCGTCGACCGAATCAGGTTTTCAGAGTTTGATAGAACCGCACTCTTACCATCTGACCTGAAAGATCACTCACCATACAAACTAATCGGCTTCGTAAGAAGCTGGGTTTATTTGGTCGAGTTTCAATAGGTGTAAGCCACAATAAACCTTTGTGGGTTGCGGTGGAGGGTCGAATAGACCCACTTACTTCTGACCTAACCTAAGCTGGTGAATGTGTGGTAAGAGAGTTACGAAAAGAGTGATCGGGCGAGGCTAACGAGAGGGAGGTATGAGTTAGGGAAATTTGTAAGAGAGAGTTACGTTTTGTATATTACTGTAGGGACAAGAAAGAGAGAGACAGAGTTGCGAGCACACATTTACGGTAGAGTAGGCTCTGAAGAATTAGGAGACAACTATCGTATGTTGCCACTTATTTTAGCAGAAAATTTTAATGTTAATTTCGCGTCCGAAGACGGACAAATTTTGGTAAACGTTCTACAAGATTAATTAGAACTACAAATGAATAATAACCGAAAATATGTCTCTTACTTAATGTCAAACATACGTTTGACATTAAGTAAGAGACACTTATTTTGGACAAAAAAATCTCCAGAAAAACAATGAGTTTGTTCCGAAATACCTACCGATTTTATTTTGATGTTTTGTGATTTGATATTATTGAATATTAAACTTGTTACAATACTGTATAATTTTGATTAATTTTCGGTGTTAACAAAAAGTAAAAATAACTTTGCACCAAAAACTTGGAAAATTATTTTACTTTTCAAAAAAATTGACCGTGGTTAACACCATAGTTGGGTAATTTGTAATACTACAGGCTATTAAAATAAACTGTATACAGGATGCTATCTATTTATCGTTTTAGCACATTTTTTTTGCGTAGTCCCCATTTAAAAAATTGTTAAAAAAAAAACTCCACTCAGATGGCCATGATTTCAAATCTAAATGTATTTCTTAATGCTGAACAACTTATCTAAATAACATTTCCCAAGATTTTTCAAAATAAGAGTACTTTACTCCTGTCTCAAAATCAAATACAGCTTGTCAAATATTGGAAGAGGTTTGAGAATTTCTGATCTCTCTCTCTCTCTCTCTCTTTCGCTAGTACCGTACAATCTAAAGAGAGAGAGCAGAAATTCTCAAACCTTTTCCTATATTCGATAAGCTGTACTTGAAGGCTCCTCGTATATTACGTGTGTTTTACTGTATTTCGTTGGTGCATGTTCTGTTTTAGGGGATGCACAAACTTTTATCAGGAATAACTTTTTGTCGAAAAACCCTTAATAAATAAGTTTCCCATATGGTGCATACTTTTGGGATGACACTGTATAGGCTCTTGAGTTAAGAAATGCTCTTCAATGGTATCCTACAAAGCTACATTCGATGTAGTAGTTTTTGGTTTATTAAATGAAACACTATGCAAATTAAAATTTTATTTTCTATTATTGATTTGAGAAATGTTCAAAATGATTTCCATTCTTCTCAAGACAGTAATAGAGTCTATTTGCTAACTCTTGACGTACATTGGCAAATGTTTCTATGGAAATAGTTCGGCATTCTTGGATTATTCTTTCCTTCAGTCAGGTTGCGTCTTAAAAATAACAGATTTTAGGTGGCCCCAGAGAAAGAAATCAAGAGGAGATATGTCCGGGGATCTAAGAGGTCCTTCAATAGGACCTCCTCTTCCAATCCATTGATGAGCATCATTATTATCTAACCATTGTCTAACTTTAAGATAAGGTATCACAAGTAGGGGGTTGCCATGTAAGACTATATAGTTGCGGTGGTTGGGGGCTGGGGTGTAAGTAGAAACAAGTTAGCTAATACACAATTTTGTTCCCCCCTCCCTATTATGGAAGTTGTTTTCTGCAATTTCGTATATTTTATTTGGTTGCTCAGATATAGCCATTGTAAGTTTTCAAATTGTCACCTTGTATATATACATACATATAGATGGAGCTAAAAATTTTACTCCAGTCGTGTGGTATAAAGCACGCTCGCTTTTTCATAAATAATAGTTGGAAACGCTCAATAAACCCATGAGGCTGAAGTGTTTTCTAGGGACTTGAAAGAAATGGACAATTATCCTCTTTAAGAATATTGTGTAAGTCACGCATGAAGTCCTAGAGTGAAAATGAAGTTTAAAATTTTAGGAATCTGTAAGAAATCGAATTGAACCAGCATTTGGGTGGTTTCAAGCATCTAACTTCTCATTGAAGTAGCTGATTTTCCATCGACCTACTACGAATAGTCGGAGTAAATGAGAAAACAATTTTTTCAGCGAGAAACATTAAGAAGAACTGCATTAAGTAGATATTAAGTAAATTTCTGAAAATGTCAGTCGATGTATATAAAATGGTTGATTGATTGATAGAGTGAAATATTCTCAAATTGAGTCAAACACAATTTTTCCCGAAATACGAGTCGACAAATAAAATTGGGTTCCGTCATTATTACATATTACTTCAATTTTATCAATGAAAATAACAGCGGATCGCATGCAATATTTAAAGATAAGAAAATTGCTGAATACAATAACTATTAAAGATCCTCTGTTGCTACGAAAATTTTATCTAAGAAATAATTCATTCCAAAGACCAGAATGTTTATTTGACCCCTGATAGGGGTCTCAGGTTCAAACTATGAACATAATTTCAATCCGCGTTTATGTGAAACATTAAAAAATTTCTCCTTTCTTCTCTAGTAATGATCCTAAAAAGTTTTACCTTTATATTAGAGCGTTTCTTCTTGACGCGCGTCTTCAGGAGATGAAGAAAACTAATTAGAGTTGGTCGAGAAAAGTATTACCTTTCTGGTAATTGGGAAAAGTGCTTGTTTTTGAATCATTCAATAATGATGAAACATGACCGACCAGCCAGAAACTTCAAGGAGGAAAAAATGATTTATCTCGTAGGTAAAAATTTCACAATGAAGACATTTCAATGCGGTTTTTCTGCTACTTCTAAGTCTTCCGACCATATTTTTTTCAATGCCGTTATTTTCTAATCCACCCTTAAGCGCCTTGGGGCGCTCTAAAAGCGGTGCCTGTGCGACAGTAGAGATTGACGTTAGATTTGAATCGCTGGAGAATAAACTCATTTGAAAAAACGTTGTCATAAAATTTATTCCACACAAACACAGTTCTCCAAAGGGAAGATTTCTCAAACAGTGATGTTCGAGGTGTACTGAGTTGAACCTTAAAACGATGAGCAGCCACAATTCGTCGCGTATTTCTGATATGTACCGCTCTTGGTAGAATCAAATGTAACGGGTCACTTGAATACCTCCCCCGTGAAAGTATCTATAAAAGAGAGACAAATCTCCAACCTTTCTTCGATGTTCCTGACAAGATTGCAAGTGATGTTCGTGTCTCCAATCAGGCAGATGGCTCTTTTTTGAATAGAAACCAGCAGCTCTAGGGTATGCTTAGTGGTGGAACTCCATATATGAGAAAAATACTTCAAAGAAGGCCTGATCTGAGCTTTATAAAGCATCAAAAGTTGCTGAGGTGTGTACAGTTTTCTAGTTCGAAACAGTGTTCCAAGCTTTTGAGAAGCAGCCTTTGCAATTCCAGCAACATGATTATGCCAAGACATATTAGTGTCCATTTTAACATCCAACAAACTTATCGGAGCAAAATGCGGAGTCTGTCCTGACATTATTATATCCGGTTCAGAGACATTCATCTTTTTGGAGAAAACCGATGCCTAGGTTTTTGTGGCATTGAATTGAACCTGGTTACTTCCACCCCAATTCGAAATTACTTCTAGATCCTCATTAAGATATGCAACCTCCTGCTGCCGGTGAAAATGTGCATCCGCAATTGTTGTCCTGGAATCCGAATGGAATGACGACACAAGTGTGCTGTCGTCAGCAAAGCAATATATTGGATTCTTGTTTTTTACCAATAAGTCGTTGATATACAATGAAAAGAGGGTTGGAGACAATATGGATCCCCGGGGATCACCAGCGTTGTTGGAAAAAGTATTCGAGAGATATCAATCGATGGCTACTTGCAGGAAACGTTCTTTCAGGATGCTGGAGAGCCACACACAAAAATGATCCGACAAGCCATAGCATCACAGCTTTCTCCATGATTTTTGATATCACTAATAGCAAAGCGACTGGTCTATAGTTATTTGGAAGATTTTTATTGCCCTTTTTGAGAATAGGCTGCACGCGAGCAATCTACGCGGGATATTCGACGTGTATATCCGACAGACATTTTGACTAAGTTCTGTGAGGTATCTTGCTTAAATGTATATACAGTAGAAACTCGATTATTCGGCCCTCAGTTATACAGATTCGCGATTATCTGGACTATAGACCAATTGTATTAAATGTACAAGTCGTATTTATGCAGGACCATCTCATGATGAATCACTTCATGCCCTGGAAACAGCTCTCAAGTGGTTTGAAATACAGAGAGTGATACTGTGAGTTTACTACAGGTGAAACGAATTCGTGACATAGCAGCAATGAAAAGAAAAAGTGGCTTACGTCAAATGACAATTACCAAATATTTTAAACCAAATTAAACTTATTATTTTATTTCATGATTACCAAATGCAGATTACCAAATATTGTATACAAATTATTCGTACAAACGTACCGCTTAGTAATTTCTTAATAAACATTGACTTTCATTGATATGTATTACTAGTTGTTTTTTTATTAAACGTATAACATTACGTACTTATTGTCTCAAAACCCGATTTTCTTCATACTTTCGATTATCCGGTTTTTCGATTATCCGAATGCCTAACAACAACAATTAATATGGTTAATCGAGTTTCTGCTGTAGTAATTAAAAAATAAAAACCTAATAAAGCATTGAACAATTTTATTTTCAGTCAATTCAATTGGTTTTTATATTATTGATGGAAGCTACAATAATTTATCATGAAAAATGAAGAATGAAAATTTTCTGTTTTTTACCACTATATAAAAGTGGTTGTAAGAGGCATGCCTAAAATTGTGGATGTTAATAGACGATAGGTCATTGATGTAAATTAAGAATAAAAGTGGGCCCAGAACTGAACCTTGTGGAACCCCACGAGTAATTTTACCTTCATTTGAGTATGAAGTGGTTTCAACCATCTGGGTGCGATCTGCTGAGTATGGCTCAAACCACTTGAAGCTTATTCCAGTTATACCGTATCTACTGAGTTTCCGTAAAAGAATTATGTGATTCACGCAATCAAATGCTTTGGCTATATCACAGAAGACCGCAGCCACTGTTTCTTTGTCATTTATGTCGGAATAAACATTGTATAGAAATGAAAGTATTGCATCGGGAGTGTTATTTTGCTTTTGGCAGTCACTTATCATTTTGTTTTAATTCAGAAAGCAAAGCAGTCTTGTTTTAACTAATTTTTATATCAATTTAGCCATTGCAGAGATTAGAGAAATTGGACGAAGACTTGATGGACCATTGATGACTTCACCCTTCTGACTTGATTGATGACTTGATGACTTCTTCAAAAAAACGGGGGATATAAAAAAGTGTATTAGATATATCTGAGGGGGACTACTCTTCAGGGGACAATATTCTAAACAAATATTTTTTTAGAAAAATTAAAATTCACCTCATTTTTTGAACAGACTGCATACAATACGTTTCTGTGACAATCTTTTTCAATTCCACTACAAATGTGTGGATTACGAACTGAGTGAGAAACAGTAGTTATTTCGGAAAGACTTTCTCTTCCATTTTGCATCTGAGACAATTTTCCGTGCGTGATCTATACATTTTTTTCATATATTTGTTAGAAGTTTCCTACTTTTTAGATCATTTGTAGAAGTAGTAAGCAGAAGGTTAAGTTTTTCTCCAGAAACTATCGTAATATTGTTAAAATAAAATTTCGGATAGCTTAATGCTCGCAAAGCGAATTCAATAATATTATCGCTTTCGTATACTCGTACATTTCAATCTTTTAAACAAAACCGCCAATTCTGCAAAAATTTATCTGCTTCTCAATGTATATAAACTGGAGGATTGCCCAGAATCTACACATTTCGTCGGCTCAATTTGTGTCTACAACATGAAGTCGCAAATTGTCTTCTTCCTCCTAGGTAAGTCCTTTTCTATACCTAATTTAATTGAATATTTTTTGGAGTAGCGCAATGATTTGGTGTTTGCGTGTATTGGCATGTATTTAGCGGAAAAATTCAATACCCACTTTGCGAAGCCGCTATCGCAAAATTCCATAATAGATACTGGATTTCTTGAAAATAACGTCCCACTCAATTCCTCCACATTTTTTATGTATCCCATCACTGAGAGGGAATTGATACAGTTAATGAATAGACTGAAAAACACAAATTCATGCGGAACAGACCAATTATCAAACAGGTTCATTAAATGTTGCTCCTCTGAACTAGGTACTGTGCTCACCTTTCTAATCAATTTATCAATAGAAAAAGGCATTTTTCCAAATAATCTGAAATTAGCCAGTGTGTCGCCTATATATAAAAAAGGGGATAAAAATGATTTGAATAACTACAGACCAAGTAGCTTTTTTTCTAGCATTTCTAAACTATATGAAATGAATGTATAAGAGCAGCTAAATAGTTATTTTACTGTGATTAAATAGTTATCACAACATGGTTTCACGACTAACAGAGGCACTAATACAGCTCTTTGCGACTTCCATAGTCGCATAATAACGGCCTTGGACAAAAAAAAATATGTGCTAGGATTGTTCATTGATTTTTCACATGCTTTTGATTGCGTTAATCACAGCCTCTTGCTGAAAAAACTCTCTAGATATGGGGCCACTCAATTTATTGACCTCCTATCTTAAAAATAGGAGACAAATAGTGGAAAATGGGGAGAATATAAGTTCAGAAAAACACATTGCCGATAGTGTGCCTCAGGGATCCATTTTGGGACCTTTTTTGTTTTTAGTATTTGCAAATGATCTATTAGTGTATCTGAGTGGAAATTCTGCTACTCACTGTATATGTAACGCTGATGACACGAATATACTGGTTATTGAAGATGACCTAAACACTGTTATTAATATAGCTGAAAGCACTTTCAGTAGAGTTATCACTTTGTCTGAAAAAACAACAACTTGCAAATGAATAAAACAAAAACTAGTGTGTTACAATTCATGGTACGACGACAACACCAAGAGGTAAGTCTATACCAGAATACTGAATTACAATTGGATCCCACAACAACAACCAAATTGTTAGGAGTTACTTTTGATAACAACTTGCAATGGGAGCCACAAGTAAAAAACTCAGAAATTCCTGTTATTCTCTCAGGTATCTCAGGTATGACTGCAGTCAAGAGATTCTGCTTACGCTTTATTACGCGAATTTTAATTTTCACCCCAGGTATGGCATACTGAACTGGGGCACAAGCTCCTCTGTGGATCGAGTGTTCATGATACAGAAGTATGCAGTAAGGATCATTGCTAAGTTGGGATTTAGGGGTTCTTGTAGGGGAGCATTTCAGAAATTAAAAGTATTAACAGTTGCAGGAATATACACACTTGAGGCATTCACATATGTATACCGCAATAAAAACAAATTGGCTGCCAACAGACCATCACATATCCATTTGACACGAAATGCCCACTTACTCCTATCCAGTCAACACCGAACTGCACTCTCCCAAAAAAGTTTTGAATATCAGGAATGCAAACTGTACAACAAACTTCCCGACGACATTAAAGTTTCAGGAAATGTACATATTTTCAAAGCAAAAGTTAAGCAACTTTTACTATCAAAAAACTGCTACACTGTTGAGGAGTTTCAGCCGTAATTTTATTTTCCATGTGAAGGGTATGGTTTATTAAATATACATTTTTTTCATTTATACACACGTAGAATTAGTCATTTCAGTATAATTTATGTTTATACTGTATATTATTTGTGAAAAAATCTCCTCATAATAAACATAATTGTTACTTTTCCACGAAATCAAATGGACACGTATTAGCAGGTTGTTATAAAAAGCAAAAATTTAATTTTTTATGAAAGTTCTGATCGTAAACTGTACCTTAAAAACAATTGATTTATTTTAAAAAGAGTTGAACTCAAAAAAAATACCTTTAAAACTAAAAATTATCTCGAAAACTAATCGTTACAAAAATTTTCTTTCAACAGAGTTGTAAAGGTATTTAAAAGACCTTTAGAACAAGGTTCCACTCGACCTACTTTCCCTATCTAAATAAGGGTCGTCGGACGCGCCCCTCCGAGGGGGTGCGTACTACAAAAAATCTGATTAGTCTGAGAAGTGTCCCCCTCCAATTAGAAATCGACGTGTTCGAGCTTTTTTAAAAATCCCCCTTTTTATATTCAAAAACGGCTCTGTTTAGTTTTCGTTGTTACACACTATATACTTTTTTTCATTATTTACCTATAACTACTCGAATTTATTGACGTTTTTCTCTTTTCATTTGCATTAACACACTGTTGATGTGCAAACTAATTTGTGAAAATGAACAACTAATTATCATTATTGTGATGTTAATTTTCAAAATTGTACCTTTTTTATAATATCACACTACTATTTTTCAAAACACTTCCAGTTGAAAGGAAAATACTTCGTTATATGATTATGTTGTCTTGATTATTGTTAATTTTCATCAGATGAAGTTGAACTGATTCACAGAAAAGATTTCCTTATGGTGAACTTGATTAAGAAATTGCCATTCAAATTCAACTGAAATAATAACGACAATCATACATATTTTTCAAACAAAATTTTGAGAAATCGCCAATTAATAAAAAAACATGGTATGAATACAACATACAAATAAAATTGTGAATTAACGAGAATTACATGTCGAAAGAGAAGGAAAAATCAAGCGAATTCTTTCTGATATTTGACTTCAACAATATTTAGAAATAATTAGATAAATCTGTCAATAGTCACAAAAACATATTCAGTACATTCTTATTGACTGAGTTGTTCAAAAATGTCTGAACAAAATGTAACACGAGGAATTTTTAACACAACAAATTGACAGAACATGGAAGTACATGTTCAAAAACGTTAAGGGGACACTCCTAAAAAACTTGGAAATTGAGAAATAAGCATAGTTTTTGCGAAAAACAAGTTATATGACTTATTTCCTATTTGGTCGTTTTTAGTGTTCTGATATAATGCTGATAATTTGAGGGTTTAAAATATATCTCACTATTCTAGTCGAATTCGAAGATATTTCTTTCTTTACTGAACTGAAAAGCTGCAGTTAGTTTAGGAAAAAAATGCATATATTTTTCTGTCGAGTTAAATGTCTTGGAATATTTTCTCAAGTACTCATTCATATTGTTTGTATCCAATTATATGTTCAAACATATTTTTACAATATATCACACATAATTTTCAACCAAAGATAGTTTTCGATGAAGAGAAATAACGCATTCTGTAACATATATTTCAGAAAATTTCGGCAATTCCGAACAGATAAATCTGGAAAACCTGTCGTGTCCTTTTTCTATTTGGAATTCCAAATTACAATGTTGAAAAAATTACTTATTTGATGTCATTCCTGATGTATTTCTGTCACAATAATAATTGTATACTTGATTTTATTTTTAGTAATAACTTCGAATAACTTCTTTGTATTTACTCATGGTGTAGTGGTTGTGTTTGTCCTTTAAGAATAATTATAAAATTGTTTTTCAAAAAATCTTTACTTGATATTGACCATAATGGAGTTTTATACTCATGATTATTTCATTTCTTTGTTTCTAGTGGGGTTCGTCTATGGATCGAACAATCCAGGATGGAAAAACGACCAAGAATATATTTACAGAATCAATGGTCGAACATTAGCTAGGCCATATGAGACATCAGATCGATATTCTGGTATCTTGATAACCGCAAAACTTAAAATACAACCAAGGTCTGATGGAAAATTGCATGGTTTGATCTCGGAATCCAAATACAGCCACGTTCATTCAAAATTGCCTCATGGGTATAGGAGTTTCATTCCCAACTCTGAACTGGTTTGGAAACCTTTGGATTTATCTTCGAAACCTTTCCAGATTAAAATGGATGAAGGAGTCATTACTAACCTCATTGTCAGCGAAGACATGTCAGAATGGCAAGCCAACATCTTGAAAGGAATTGTGAGCCAGTTCCAATTGAATACCAAAGCTAGAGATCCATCTCTCGGTTATGAACAAAGCTTACCAAAGGGCGAGAAAAATTCTGCTACTTTTGTAACAATGGAGGACACCGTTTCTGGAAAAACATCGACTCTGTATGAAATCAGACCACTACCCAAACACGTGGTTCAGTATAACGAACAAGAATCCAAATATCTGGATCTCGTAGACGATGGTGAAGTTATTGAAGTTGTTAAACACAAAAACTACAGTGAACACATGGAACTTCCCTCATTCTTTTACGGATTTGGAGGCATGGAATCATTCAAAGGATATGCAGGAAAAGCCGCAACAAACAATATGGGCCGCTTCATGACCAGAGATACCATGAGTCGGGCCGTACTTACAGGTTCATTGAAAGAGTACATCATACGATCTTCTGTAACTACAAATAAAGTTTTCGTAAGTCCTAACATGTACGAAAAACAGAGAGCATCAGTAATCAGCGTTATGAACGTTACCTTTGAATCTATGGGACCTCAGACACAAAAAATCCCAGAGGTGGCTAAACCCGTGAGACTTGGTAACCTGGTGTATACCTACACCACTCTGTCACAAACTGATGGAGTTCACGAAAAAAAACCCTTCTACAAAACCAGTGATTTTGAGCCAGAGTCTTTCGAGAGCAACACTTTGGTTAGAGACAGACGAGATGGTGATGATTACTATGAAGGAGGTTATAAATCCTATAAACTTACGAAACCAAAGTTAAGTGAAGCACCTCGAAATCCTTTCCAGCCTTTTTCATCGGGATTTAAAGGAAAGTCTATGAAAGGGAAAATAAAAGTAGTAGAGAGTGTGCAAAAACTGGCTAGGGAAATCGGCAATAGCGTTGAGAATTCAGGAAGTAGCGATAACGAGAAAGATTTGGAGAAATTTGTGATCCTGACCTCCATGATAAGGATAATGGATTTCAATGAAATTGAATCTACAATGAGTGCCCTTTATAGTGATGCTGAACGAGGTCCAAGACGAGCCACTTGGAGCATTTACCGCGATGCAGTCTCTCAAGCAGGCACTGGACCCGCCCTGCTTGCCATCAAGAAAGCCATTGAAACAAACTTGCTCAAAGGGGAAGAAGCCACTTCTGCCGTTTCCACTATGGCTGACGCCATTCGTGAACCAACTCTAGCATATTTAGAGGATTTCTTCGAGCTCATCAAGTCACCGCAAGTTCAATCACAATGGCCTTTGAACGATACCGCTCTGTTGAGCTTCACTGACCTTCTTCGTCGGGTATTCTATGAAGAGAAGTTCTCAGACAATCAGTACCCTGTGAAAACTTTTGGCAGCTTCAGAGGCATAGAAGGACAGGTTTTCGTTGAAGAGGAAGTCATTCCTTACCTTAGAACGCATTTGAATGAAGCAATTTTATACGCTGAAACTCACAAAATCCATGCTTTCATCCGTGCATTGGGCAACACTGGTCACCCTGATATTTTAACTATTTTCGAACCATACTTGGAAGGTCGCAAACAAATTTCACAGTTCCAACGATTTCTAATGATCATTTCTTTGGAAAAACTAGTGATAACCCATCCAAAACGCATCATGCCGGTTCTCGTTAAAGTGTACCAGAATCCCGGGGAAACACCAGAAGTACGAATGGCATCAGTTTATCAAATGATGCGTTGTTCCCCATCAGCAGAAATTCTCCAAATGATGGCTTCGCATACTAATACTGACCCTCAAGAACAAGTTAATGCTGCTGTCAAATCTTCAATTGAAACTGCAGCCAGATTAGAAGGGCCCGAATTCTATCCTTTGTGAGTATCAATTTATCATTTCGTTCAAATCAATCATTGACCAACTCGGACTTTTAGCTAGTTTTGTAGCACACTCAATTGCTTCAGTACATTTGATAATTTTAATAGCACCTGCTTCGTTTTACTATCTGAGTTTTGGATTACGATGGAGTTTTACCACCGTAATATTTTCAAGTAGATATTCTAGTTCTTCATCATTGGTTAGGAGTGAGGAGTACCCTAAGGCTCTGTAATAAGACCCATGTTGTTTCTATAACACCACAATTTTTTTAAAGCAAAACACAAGCACTACAGGTTGAGCCTTAAGGCGCTCTAAGAGCGGTGCCTGTGCGAAAGTAGTGATTCACATTGGATTTGAATCGTTGGAGATTAAATCCGTTGGGAAAAACATTCGTGAAGTAACGTGGTTTGAAATCACTTAACTTCTAATTATATTAATTTATTCTTATTTTATTTTTTCATTTTTTTTCACTGTTATTTTATTTCACTGTGAATTCTTTTCAGGTTTTTTTCTTGATATATTTGCCATTTTCAGCTTTTAAATTTCAATTGTATTGTTTATTTCAGGGATTTCAAATCATTTTATATAATATTAGACAATGGAAGTCCAAACTGATGAAATTCACCATGAAACATTGTT
>WOGR01007177.1:0-12558 GCA_015342045.1 Leptinotarsa lineolata
GGGTTGTTGGAATTGCCACATGGCAGATAAAAAGAAATATTTCTAGAAATATCGATATTAATGTGTTTTTCTTCATGAAATTATCAAATGTTCCTCCATTTTGTAGTAGGTGAAGACTTCATATTCCAGGGTTGTGAAGTATTCGTCAGGAGCTTCAAAATGATGTGTCACAAGACCCTCTTTCTATTTAATTTTTTTACCAGATGGCGCCCAGTCACCATCTTGAAAGTTTCATATCTGTCAATTTCACTTCAAAATGAAGTATTCGTGCATTCATTTCATTATACCAAATTTCAATTTTTTGAGTTGAGCCGTTCAAAAAATAAAAGGGGGGACATTATTGCACTGTTTGTGAGTATACATATGAAAGACCCTATAGAATTAATATTGTATCTTAAAATCCACCAGTTCACTATAAAATTACAATAATTAACTATATATGTTCTGTGTCCACTGTTATATAAAATGCATAATTGAATAGTTTAACGAACTAAGGTAGATATTGTTTAGCCAAATGCGACTTTAGTAAATATAATAGTGTAAAAATTGTTTAATTATCATGGATACCCAACAAAATGATTGTATTCTGGTTTCGAATTCCATACTTTTTGAACCTGTTTGCTTTTGGCAGACCGAAAAGTATGTAATTAAAAATAGAAACGGTGCCCTGATTCTTCATTTTCGATTTCACTGCTTGAATTCTTGGATATTATTAAACCAGGTGCACTCGACTGCAGGCTGTACGGTTTGAGAAAGAAGTAGGTGGAAATACATTCGAACTGGCAAAACAAAAAGTTTTAAATATACGTTATCGCAAACAAAATTTCGAAGAAAAAAATGCTTTGATTTTTTTTTCGTTGTCAACGGCATCGACTGCTGGATCGATGTCCTTGAATTTGATAGAAAAATAATAATCCTGTTTACTTTCTACTTCCAGAATAGCTATTTATAATATGAGTGTTGAAAGTGAGGTTTTCTTTTGTGAGTGAAAAAGTTTGCAAAACGAGCGTAGCGAGTTGAGCAATTTCACGAACAAAATATAACTTATCTTTAACACAAATATCATACAAAGTTTTTCGTAGAACTGTCCTGTTTTCATAATAAAATTAATAAATTCAATATCTCTTGTCCGATAACTATTTTCATGTTATCGCATTGGCTGTGAAGTGGCCATGTCAAGTGACGCCGAATCATCTGGTTACCAACAAACAGTATTATTTACAGCTCACGCGTTTTATTCAGTCACATTTAAAGTTCTTTCTGGTGTTTAATGTCTTGCATAATGAAGAATAATAGAGAGGAATTGTGTAACAATATTGAAGAGGCCACAAAAAGTGCTTCAATTGAATTGTTACCAAACAAACCGGCTCAACAGTACGACATCGCATATTCTAATTTTCTTAGCTGGTGTAGACTTAAAAAAAGTCGAAGGAAATTTCAGCGAAACCGTCTTCTTGGCCTATCTAGAAGAGAAATCAAAAATATGGAACTCTTCAACTTTGTGGAGCAAGTTTTCAATGGCAAAGTTGAGTGCTCTCGTTAAAAATGGTGTTGATACAAGCAAATATTTCAAGGTAACAGCATTCTTAAAGCGAAAAAATGAAAGTTATAGGCCCAAAAAATCAAAAACTCTTACGCTTGAACAAGTCCAGAGGTTTATAAATGAGGCGCCAGATGAAAAATGTTTCATGGTAAAAGTTGCTACTATTTTCGGAATTTATGGAGCCTGCCGGCGTAAAGAGCTGTGCCATTTATTAATAGAAAACATTAAATTAATGGATAAATCATGGATTGCTCAAATTCGAAAACAAAAATTCCTTAGAGAGCTCAAAAAAGTATGGACTTGAATAACGTATTCATATAGTAGGTGTTTCATTTGAAAAGATATAACCTTGGTTAGCCACGTTCGGCTGAATCACCCGGTATGCGAGAAAATAATTTCAAAAGATAGTATTTATTGATATTACTGCAAAAAAAGAGCAATGAGCAATACGAAAAATTGTTTTCCCTGGTAGCAATGGAGCGAGGGAATCTTGTTGACTCACCCTGTATAATGTTTGGATAAATTAGAGGCATGATAGAGGGGCAAGAGATTTTTCAAATGATCCCAATCCGCTTTGGAAAAATATGGAAGATGAAATGAGAGGAGTTTTTGATAGGAATTTCATATAAAAATTGAACTTTCTTGGCATGTTTCAAATCTATCTGAATATGTACGTATAGTTCAAGTAATCAATATAGTGCAAACTACCTTCCAACAGCTCCCCTTTAATAATAATCCAATTTATTCAAAAACACTTCACTAACTTTCTTCAAAAGTTTCTCATAATTCCTCTTTCATATTATCTGTTTCACTATCACTGTCGTCATTTAAATTGATAATGAATTCATTTCCACCCTTAATATGGAAGTGTCCAATCTTCATATAGTGCTTTTCAACTAAAATTACTTTTCAAATCCTTTTCTGCCAGTCTTCTTCGGTAATATTAAATACTTTTTCTTCAATTAGCTCTATTATCTTCTTATCAAATTTTGGAAAATTATTTTTACGCCTGATGCTTTGTTTCAATTCTCCTCAAATCAACTCGAAGGTATTGAAAACACAAAAATAGGGGGGAAGTCTCAGTATGGTGTGTCCATACTTTTCAGCAATACTCTTAAGGGCATACATTTTTTCAAATGTTTTTGTCTGTAAAACTTCAAGTAGTTGATGTATGGTATAGTAATCTTCAAAATACAAATTGTTATTCATTTAAAAACTTTGTATTTCATCTTTCCTCAAATTTTTATTGGGTACTTTGATGAGCTGTCGCGAATGTTAGGAAGCGTTGTCAAGAACTATTACACTATTCGTATCCAAATTTTGGGATCAATGTGTTTTCAAACCATTCCATAGTCAACATTGCAGTCCTCTAGTTTTTTTCCACATAATTTCAAATAATTCGGAACCCATCCTTTACTTCCTCTGCAATGCACAATTATTAGTCGCGATCCTTTGTTTGCAGGCATGTTAGACGTACACATTTTCGAACCTTCAGTCCACCCTTTCGTAACTGTGTCGTGAGTGTCATACCAAGTTTCTTCCAAACACAAAATTTGCCGTTGTTCTTGTCTATATTCAGTTCTTTGTTCTAAGTATTTGTTTCCCATTTCCACTATTCGTCTGCTTTCCATAACGGCTTGACGTTTGTTTATTATTTTTAATCTGAATCCTAGTTTTTTTTTTCCAATTCTGAAGAGTTTTGTCACAGCAGCTCACGTTATGGCCTGAAGTATTCAATTTTTTCCTTATGATTTCATTTATAGGAATCGCATTGCTTTCGTAACAGTCATTGTTTTTTTCGAAGTTTTTATTAGATGAACATCTAAAGGTTTTGGTAATCCTGGATCACATCGCGTCTTGCGTTCATAAAGTTACTTTTTTTGGCTATTTTACGTACAGTTGCGGAAGGAATTTCGGTCAAATCTGATGTTGCTTGTTGTTTGTTTCCCTTGAAACCAAACTTGAGATGTAGATTCTTATATACATTGAAACATACTCTCTGTGTTTCAATATTCAAATGCATCCGAATCTTATTCTCTGGTATCTCTTTTTCGCATTGTTCACCATCGCTATTGGAATCACTACACTGGGAAAAGTCTGCGCTGTTATCACACTCGTTATTACTATTAGTACTTGTCCAAGGACGCTACATTTTAAACAGATAACGGAAGTTTTAAGCAATTATAACTGCACCAATATCGAATTTCAACATTCAAATCGCAATCAGTTCCTGAACCGTACATTGATGAGACGATGACGATAACCATACCCGCATTTCCCGATTTCTATTCATCACCGTAACATGACTTCAAATTTATTTTAAGACTCTTCAGCCAATCATAAAACTCGGTTAGTAACAAGTATCCAATACGAAGCGTCAATTCTAGAGTCCACGTGGACTAGTTGGCGGCGGGTTCATTTTCATGTATTGGTTTTTTTGGCCTTTAAGTGTGCACAATATCGTTTACTTCGAATATACATCCCCTTTCGCCTTGATGTGAATGTAGAGTGTCTCGCAGAAAATGTATGGCAGGAAGTCTTGGTGCTCGTGGAATAATAGACGAAGTGTACTGAAAACGAAGATCTAGGAACCTCTAATGGTTTCACCGTTCTTCGAACACTGCCACTCTTTCATTTCCCATTTACTCCGTTCCCATCTAAATGTAGATTCTTGATGGGTCGCATTAACTTGGCTGGAGATCTCGCTCAAGTTATATTGTATTTTTGATTAGCCCGCGTCGCGATACAAATTGGACCGTACAGAGTGTCCTCGAGTTGAAAATCTCGCTGGTGTAATGGACCTTTCCAGAGAGATTGGGGTTATTCGTACAGGGTGTTATTTTGTCATCATTTTTCACTCCTTGATATTGCATCCTTCTTTCTTACCGACATATTATATATCACCAACTACGAGAAAACGCATAATGAATTTCAAAATCAATCCAGACAACAATTGACCTATTCAAGCCAAGTCAATTTCAAACAGAATTTATCTTGTTTGGAGAACAAAATGAAAGTTAATTCAAATAATTCAAACGAATTGATTTTACAACTACCTATTTCATATTTCTCGTTCAGAATCAATATATTTAAGTTAATTTCTGTTGCGAAAGAAAATGGATAGTTAAATAACTAAAAGTTAGTTGAAGATGATCACTTGGTGATCGAAACACGTGTCGAGGTATTTAAAATAACGGTTTGGTGTTGGGATAAAACTCCAGTAAGATTCATTACTACACCAAAGGTTCCAAAACAGTGTATCACAAGTGAATAATAACGATACGAGCGATCTCACTCGCTCCGTAATATGTCGACAGAAGAAGATTTCTCATGATTCTCATTATTGTTTTATAAAATTAAAAAACAGTTTTGATGTATCTTCTTCGCCATTGACCCAATAACGTGCCATCAAAATACTTATTTCGTGTTTGTAATTATTGCAACAGAAATAAATTTTGTGTGGGTTCTGGGCAATAATAAATGATTCTCAGGATGCCGAAGTTTTTTCTACAGCTAAATCTTAGAACCCCACGTTGGGCGCCAAAATGTAACGGATGAATTAATTTTGTGTGAGTTCTGGGTAATGGTAAATTATTCTGAGGATGCCAAAGTTTACTCTACAGTCGATAACGACATCTAAAACTAAAAATTACACCTTTGAATTCTCACCTTGATTTCAATAGAAGAAAAAAATCACTCACCCAACACCAGGATTAAAAATAATATTTTTCGTGATCAACAAATTATAATCCACAACAAAAAGCTGTTAGTTTAATTCATAGGCATCGAAACACCTTAGAATGATATTTAAAGCCAGAAATGAAAGTTCGAACGATGAAACAAAAAACTTCGTCCTCGAACCTGGTTCAACATAATTATTTCTGGTAAAAAATAGCAAATTTTACGTACCCTTTGCTCAAAATTGCCCTCAAAAGACGTGAACTGCACATCACACTGCAAAAGATGTTTCAAATTTTCACCACTAATTTCAATTTAGCACCGAGCTTTTCTTACCTGCGACTATCAATCATAAAAATCCCAATTCTTCAAACGTGAGAATCTTCTGAATATAAGTCGAAGTTTTTATAGTGTCCGTAAGTCAAAATCTGGAGGATTCAAATTTGGAGCTCGTGGGTGTAGGAAGGTGTGTCTCTGCAACTCGAGAGGGTTTACTGTGACTCATACCTGAAACTCGACAAATGATGGAATTCTCTGAACTAAATCGATTTCCTCCTTTGGCGAGTGATCTTTCATCTCAACTGGCAAGAGTGTGACTGGTGAAAGCTAAAAACCTGATCTGGTCCACGGCAGGCCAGCAGATTGGGACTGATTACTTTGTTGAGAATAATCCACTCCAAAGTTGACATACTATAAATCTAGTGGGGACCTATTGGTGGTTAGTCTGCGACTGTAGAACAGAAATCTGTGGCTTGGGAAGTAGTCCTCCTCTAAAGCTTTTTAGGGAGACATCCACCCATAGCTGAAGAGTAACTACACCCAAAAGGTTGGAGACGCTGTGCAGCTTTCGATTCCCCCCGTAATGATCCCAGCATTTCTATAGGACGGCATCTGTGACGATACATTATATTAAGCCATGCAGAGATTTTCAGTCTCACTCGAAGGATGATTCATCATCGTTTGAGCTTAAGTGCTAGCTGACCTGCTCAGTTGAAGTTTGTTTCCTCTCTTGTTGCAGATTCCGCTTCTCCTGCTCAAGTATTTGGTGCAAGGCAGATTTATAAAACACCCTGCTCTTGAGGAGGAGATAGATCGCTTTCTGGTTGCACCACAAGCCTCCTAGGTTTATTAACAGAACCAAAAGTTGAAAATCTGAGAGGCTCCCAATGTTACAGGAGGGGAGCTGGGGTCGTTTAGTCAACGTCCATCTCCTCAGTAGTCTCTATTCGGATTCTTTGCTTTCTTCATGGTCTATAAGTGGTCCCACAAGTAACTAGGGAAATGAAGTCACACCTTTGGAAGAGGCGTCATTTAGGGGGATTCTTACCTCCACGGGTCAACTCATTTGGCAAATTTATTCTTAGCCCCTTCGCAGGAGGACAAAGGGTGTATCTGGTAATGAAAGAATTGGTTCAGTTTCTGCAACCCTTCAAATTCGGTAACTGAACGAGATGAGAATGAGAGCCAAGGATTGTTGTCTAATCTTCGTAAGATTATGTAGATTGGTGAAGTATGGCAATTTGTTTATTTATTTCGGTTTTTTGTATCTGTTGCAGCGTTTTCTCGCTGTAAAACTCTGTTTTTATGGCATAGCCTTGAATTTTTTCATCGTTTTACCGGTTTGAAGGATATAATCACGGTTACATAAAGCCACAAACTAACAGTGATGGCTGTCAGTTTTATCGTTGTTGGGAAGAAGCGTTTTATCGCTGTAAAACTCTGTTTTTGTGGCATAGCCTTGAATTTTTTCATAATTTAATCGGTTTGAAGAAAATAATTGGTTTTATCACTGCTGGCAAGAAGAGTTTTATCGCTGTAAAACTCTGTTTTTGTGGCTTAGCGTTGTATTTTTCATAATTTCATCGGTTTGAAAGAAATAATCGCGGTTATGGAAAGCCACAAAGTAACAGCGATGGCGGTCAGTTTTATCGTTATTGGAAAGAAGCATTTTATCGCTCTGAGACTCTATTTGTGTGGCTTAGACTTGAATGTGTTCATCGGTTTGAAGGAAATAATCGCAGCTATGCAAAGCCACAAAGTAAGTGATGGTGGTCAGTTTTATCGCTATTGGAAAGAAGAGATTTATCGCTTCAAAAATTTTATTTGTGGCATAGCCTTGAATTTTTTCATCAGTGATGTCGGTCAGTTTTATCGCTCTTGGAAAGAAGCATTTTATCGCTGTGAAACTCTGTTTTTGTGGCTTAGACTCGACCTTTTTCATAATTTTATCGGTTAGAAGGAAATAATCGCGGCTATGCAAAGCCACAAAGTAACAGTGATGACGGTAAGTTTTACAGCTGTTGGGAAGAAGCGTTTTATCGCTGTTAAACTCGGTTTTTGTGGCCTATTGAATTGTCACCCGGTATAGTTTGTCAAAACCCTATTTCAAGGCAACCTATCCACGGTCTCGTTGAAGGAAATAGTTGGCAACCCCGATCTCGCGCTCATCAAACAGGTACCGGTATGATAATCGACTAATTTTCTTGAGCCGTTCGCGATCCCGAACTTTTTACCCCCGTCAATCAGAGTCCGGTTGCGAGGTACGTCGACCCCATTGTTCGCGAACGAGGCGTTAAAAATTCGAAACGACGTGTCGCGACGGTGAATTTTTGAAGCCGTCCCGTGACAAGTGCAAAACGGGGGCGTGGCGCCGCGACCGTAGTCGGAGAGCGCTTAAAGCGAAACCACCTGTAAGCCGGCCGTAACGGGACATCCTCTTGAATGTATGGATTGCTGCGATCGGTTCGGGTCGGTCGGGAGGACGGCTGTCGTGGGGGCTACCAGGCGCAATAACCTGACAGGGACGGCGACTAGATTTTTTTTATGTTAGTCTCCCGTGAGAGGATATGGTGATGGGAAAGTCTGTTTCACTGACCGGATAATTCTTGGTTGATTGGTTATTGAATATTTGATATTGTTGTTCTAAAATTGTTCGTTCCGTCAACCTTCAGAAGTAGAAACTTGTGCGAGCAATGGATTAACGAGGCCTCACCTTTTAACGTGCGATTACCCTGCACGGTGGCCCGGCGAGGAATCGAACCCCGGTCTTCCGCTTGAAAGGCGGATGTGCTAACCTCTACACTATCGAGACCACATTTTAGAAACTTGTTTTCACTAACATGCTTTGAAAAGATAATTTATGATAATAATTACAAATCTTCACAATATATACTTCATTTTCAATACGTGTTTGAATATCAGTTATATCAAAAATCATGGAGAAAGCTGTAAATCAACATATCCTTAAATATTTGGCTTTAACATCTTGAGGCATCATCAATATGGCTTTCGGAAACGAAGATCAACAGGCGACTTTCTATCGTATTTCACCCATATTTGGAATAATGCAATCGAGAATCATGGAGAGTCAAGAGCTGTTGCGCTTGATATTTCTAGGGCCTTTGGCCGTGTGTGGCATGAGAGTTTGCTGGCCAAACTTCGATGCCATGGCTTGTCGGATAATTTATGTGTATGGCTCTAAAGTTTCCTGAAAAAACGTTCCCTGCAAGTGGCCGTTAACGTTGATGGATATCTCTCAAATACTTTTACCGTCAACGCTGTTGTTTCCCAGGAAACCATAATGCCTCCAACCCTCTTTTTATTGTATATCAACGACTTATTTGAAAAAAACAAGAAGCCAATATATTGCTTTGCTGACGACAGCACACTTGTCTTGTTATTCCATTTGGATACCAGGACATCGGCTGCGGATGCACATCTTCACCGGCAGCAGGAGGTTGCATTTCTCAATGAGGATCTAGAGGTGTTTTCGATTTGGGGTGGAAGTAACCAGGTTCAATTCAATTCCACGAAAACCCAGGCATAGGTTTTCTCCAAAAAGATAAATCTGTCTCCGAACCGGATATAATAATGTCAGGACAGACATTTTCGCTTTCTGCTTCGATAAATTTGTTGTGGGTTAAAATGGACACCAATATGTCTTGGCACAGTCATGTCGCTGTTGCAAAGGCTGCTTCTCAAAAGCTTGGAACACTGTTCCGAACCAGAAAACTGTACACACTTTTGATGCCTCATAAAGCTCAGATCAGACCTGCTTTGGAATATTGTTATCATGTATGGAGTTCCGCCCCTAAGCATACCCTGAAACTGCTGGATTCCATCCAGAAAAGAGCCATCTGCCTAATTATTCTGAGCCAATTCCACCCTGTTGAGGTAGTGTTTTTTTTCTCACAGGTCCTTTATGAAAATTCTCTTGTTTGAGTTTTCCCAGTATTCTTAATGTTTCTTATATACCTATTAACTGATCTTGGCGCCTCCACAACTGGTTCAGCTTCAAAAATTGTTGAAGGACATCAAAGGCGATCCAGGGTCATAATTGGTGACGAATGCTGGGTATTTGGTTATGACATCGAAAACAAAGTCCAATCGTCTCAATGGAAGTGCCCAGGAGAACCAGGTCCAAAAAGAACACGCCAAGTTCGATCAAACGTCAAAGATTTGATCACTGTTTTCTTCGATTACCGTGCCATATTGCATCAGGAGTTCTTGGCACATGCCCGTATAATCAGTAAGGAATAATATCTTGCATTAATGCGCCACTTGCGAGAAGCAATACGAAGAAAACGTCCGGTGTTATGGAAAAACAATACATTGCTTTGACATCACGATAATGCACCTGCTCAGTCGTCATTGCTTGTCCGTAATTGTTTAGCTACAGTCACCATATTCACCAGATTTGGCCCCCTGCGGCGTTTTTCTGTTTCAAAGATTGAAGATACTTTTGAAAGCGAGGCGTTTCGCGACGATTGAGATGATTGAAACCGAATCGCTGAGAGAGCTCAAGGACATATCAGAACTTCTTCAATGATTGGAAAAACCCTGGCACAAGTGTATTATGTCTGAGGGGGACAACTTTGAAGGGGACAAAATAGAAATTGATGAATAAATAAAAACTTTTTGAGAAAAATGAAAATTCATCTTATTTTTTTTGACTAGACTAGTACTGAGGGAAATTTCAATTTAACGATGTATCAATGTTTTAATGGAACTATAATCGGATGTAAAAAGTATGGACGCAAAAGTTTCCTCTTCTAACTTATGAACTTCAGAACTGTGATAAGAAAAGCAATAGTTTTGTCACATATTGTGAGGTAGTACCAACTTTCCTTTTACAGAAAGCAAGTCTTGTGATATCTAGTTCAATAGATATTTCAATTTTATATCCAAAATTGTTTTACTTTTGGAAATCGAATCAGCTGAGTGATCATCAGATTAGTAATCGTTTTAGGAATCTGCAAACAAACGATAAATGTCATGAATAAACGTTCAGAATGTTTAACCATTCCACTTCCTGGCAATAGTAAAGTCTGTGTACATATTAATTTCTTACATCATTTTTTTTCTATGAATGAGCTCAGGAATAGACTGTGCTTATGTAAGGTTTACTAGCGACCCCTTCTACGTAGGATGTGTTTCACAACTTCTTGGTAATGAGGAGGAACCTCGTCTTGCTGAATCCTCAATATCGGTAGAAAACTCATTTGGGTTTGTCAATTATCCAAACCAGTAGATAGGTAGACGTGGTTACTTAGAACGGCCTACTAGGTCACCACATATGAAAAGTCAGTCTATTTTTTTTATTTTATCCCGAATTTTGGTTCGAAATGTTGACTTTTTCTCGAAAATAACGTTGATATCTCCAGAGAAATCTCAGGGTTCAGAAAAAAAAGTGTGTGTGTGTGTGTGTGTACTTATGTCCGCACTTAAGTAGTTGCACTTCTTTGGCGTGATAAGATAAAAATCTTTGTAAAAATTTTATCCTTCGCGTGATCCTACGTTTGTAGAAAAAACGACACTAATAATGGAAAAAAAGGTATGAAATGCATTGAAAGTTTCATTATAAGCCATTATCTAATTGAATAAAGTTTATTTAAATATAAAAAATATTCTACATAATTAAAACGGATGTTTTTGAAGTTTTTTTTATTTTTAGAGCTTCCTGTGTTTTTATTCTGGTTGCAATAATTTTTACATTTCTCTGTAATATTAACTAGCTAACCTCTAATTCTACGAACATAAAAACAACTTTTATCGCTTATCACAGTAAATTATCTTTATGTATATTTCATTTGGACTGATACAAAACACGTGTTGAAGGTTTAAAAACACTCGAACAAAAATTGTGAATACAGTTGGCAGTTCTCACGCAAACATACGTAGATGTCTTTACTTTTGCTCTATTGGTGAAAAACTAAAATATTGACTAGCCATCTTCAGGTACTTCCTCTCCGATCGCGACAGACGATGGTTGTGCCGATAACGATCGCTTTCAAAGATAGCACGTGGATGCCGTGGCCAGAGTGGAGTCCAACAGTGAGGAGATTTAAAAAAAAAAGAAATCAAGTCCGAATAAATATTGAAAGATATTTTGAGAGGACTGGCGGCCCCCTACACCAGTAACCAGGCTGGATGTCGACAGATTCGACGAGGTCGTCAGTGCGATAATAGATGTTATTTGTGAAAGTCATATTGAGAGGAGTGGCCCTCCCTGGTAAAAAAATCAGGTGTTTTTATGAAAGAAAAAATGAATGAGAAAACTTAGGGTGGCAGCATTGCCTCGAGCTAGAGAGTTTCACCCCCGGACTAAGCTTCTGTTCACTATGCAGAGGAGGAGTCAGGCCAAATGTGCTCGAGTGAGAAGCAACGACTCGAGTGAGAAGCAACTTCAAGGTGTCGGTTTTTACTGACGGTGTGCGCTCCTATCGTAAAAATTTACTCTCATGATTTTTCCCTAACGCACCAAAAGAAGTATAGGGTGATTTTTTAAGAGGTATAGGATTTGATTTAAAAAAAAATTAAAAATTGATGTAATCTTTATTGGAATCGATAGAACGATCAATATAATTTAATGTTTAATGATTTCATGCAAATGTTGTCCGCGGCTCCGCTTTAGATGGACCATGCGCAAGGTCCAATTTTGGTACACTCTCTCTAACATATCGACCGGTATTTCACGTATAAATGCTTCAATAATGGCTTCCAGAGCGTCAGTCGTTGCTGGTTTATCCCTGTAGACATGAGCCTTAACATGACCCCACAAAAAACCAAAGGCGTTAAATCACACGATCTAGACGGCCAATTGACGGGTTCCAAACGTGACATAAACTGTTCACCGAAGGCGGCTCTTGATTGGGCCAAAGTTTCTCGTGCCGTGTGACATGTGGCACCGTCTTGTTGAAACCAAATGTCAGGCATGTCCAATTCTTCCATTTCGGGCAATAAAAAGTCGTCAATCATCACACGGTAGCGCTCGCCATTCACAGTAACGTTCCGGCCATTGTCGTTTTTGAAGAAGTACGGCCCGATGATGCCACCGA
>WOGR01007178.1:0-12558 GCA_015342045.1 Leptinotarsa lineolata
CTCTTGAATTTATAAGTTTGGCAACCCCGGTAATCACTATAATTTCATAGTTGGCACCCCTATTCAATCACTACCTAGCCTTCCAGCCTATCTGTAATCCCATATAACCGTGGTACAGATTTCAAAAGTTAAACCCAAAAACCGGTCGTGGGAATAAGAAAACCTAGTGGAATTTATACAAAAAAGTGTTTTCATTCATCTTATTGAAGTGATCATGAATTTCCACAAAATAAACAAGTCATCAATAACACAGATTTAATTTATTCACTGTACTAATTTTTTACTTTATATCCTGTAAATAGGTGGATCATATTGGGCAAAATGCGATTTATGAACATTCATCATTATTATTGTGTCGGCAATTATTTGAAACCTTTCCACTCATACGAGCAACCTATAGAAGTTAACAGGGTAAAACAAATGAATGTCCATTTTCACTGGAATGGAATTGATTATATTCTGGAATCAATTCATCCACATGTATACTAATTAATTGCAAAAAAACTCAATGTGTACTGTGTTCGGGAATCCAGGACTTTCAAAAGAATTCCTTTTCCATCTCGGAAACTTTCGAGCATTTCTATTGTGTATTTTAATCATTCATCGAGTGAATTTGGTAAGTGGATCGTGAAGTGTGAAAACACGATGAGCCTAAGGGACGTGCCGGGAATTTGTGATTTTGTTCCGTTCCACTCCTCTACTTCTGATTTGATGCTTCCTAAACCGCAAACGAGTGAACACCGAACACGGGCCACGCCGCTGAAGAAAACATTCATGGTATGAGAATAATTAATGTTTGGGTAGTGTTAAGGGCAAAACCTGGAATAGGCTAGAAGGGTCTCGTCTGGCGCGTCGTTTACAAGAAATCAATTTTAACGAAGAGATGCCCTAAGCTAAATCCAAATAAAGGAATACGTTATTGGCGATAAGATAGACGAGCGTGTTGACTGGCTTGAGAGCTCCATATCCCGATAGCACGATATCCCGTCCACGTCCAGACCCAATTCGACGCTCCAGAAATTCGGAAGCAGGGCAGTCGGATGAGGCTGCATTCCTCTTTGCATTTCCTATGGAACAACGAATAAAGGGGGATCGGACTGCTTGAATATTAGATGGTATTTGTCAATCTTGATGGATTATTGGAAACACAAAATAACGTTATTATCGAAGTTTACATGGCCTTTTTCTTTTCGGTGATAGATTATCTTGTCGCGGAAAGAATAGGATACGAAACGAAGGGATGCTGCAAAATTATATTACATCCGCGATTTGGTAATGATGGAATTTAGCTAATGAGTTCCGGAGTTGAAGCATGTAGGGTGTTTTAGATATATTGACGGAATGGAGCAAATATATATGTTGGTGAACTGTATATACAGAGTATTCATTCCACAAATGTCTTCCATCGGATCTCAACTTCAACGTATCTGAATCTGAAGTGATATTGTGAAGGAAAATTATTAAAATTTTTGTGTGACTGTGTAAACTTAAAAACTACTGAACAGATTTTCATAGAGTTTTCACTAATGAAGAGAAGGTGTATATTTTATCGATGACTTCGTTAATATTTTTGTGAGTTGATTGAAATATGACGATTCATTTCCGTGAATGGTCGTAGTGGTAATGCTGTACCATGAGCTCACATCGAGAACGGTGCTTAATAACTTTGAGATACATAATACGTTGTTTTGAAATTTTTGTCCGTATTCATGAGTCTACTTCAAACTGTTATATTTGCAGTGAATACTCATTCAATGGATTCGAAATGAGCGCCATTTGAATCAATGCACTTTTGCCAACGTAACGCAAGTGAGTTAACTCCATCAGCATGAAGATTGGGTGCTCGGCATTTGATTGAGTCGACGAGGGCCGTTTTTGCCTGGTCCGGATTGGCGAAGGTTATATTGGTGAGATAGTTATCGAAGTGCTTGAAAAGACGCCTGGACGTATTGTCAAATGCTCCCTCAATGTCCAAGAATTCAGCTAGAATGCAGCTAGAAGTGTTTTTGTAAGTATATTCTACTTTTTCCGTTACCTGACATGAGCCGTTTCTGTCGACATACCTGGCCTGTATGCATATTGGTCTCGATGTAATGGTCTGATAGCCAGTGGAACGTCCCTAATATGCCTGTCAAGTAGTTTTTCTAACGTTTTCAACGCATGTTGGTGGCCCTGATCAGTCTCTACGTTTTTGGTATATATCCCAGTGCCACACTCGCCCTGAGAATTACACACAGTTTTTTGAAAAGAAGCTCCGTTCCATTTTGAAGCATAACTGGGTATATGCCATCAGGTACCGGCGACTTATAGGGTTGAAATGAGTTTACGGCCTATTTAATTTTCTCCAAACCTACCGCCTTCTTTGTCACCTGTCACTGCTTCCTGGATGTTCTTTTAGGGGCCTCAATTTCTGAATTTACCCAGGTTGCGGTGTTATATTTGTAATTTCTGAGCCGGGGAAGTGTACCTGGAGAAGATCTCTCATAGTCTCCTCACCGGTTTTTGTATACTCCGCCGTGTTTGTTTTCAAATTATTTATTGAGACCTGAGGTTCCTTCGAGAGTATTTTGTAGAGCCTGGAACATGCTTGGGTCTGTTCCCCAAATCTTCATTCCACCAGGACACATTCCTGTTTGATCTCTGGTTTACTATGGGACAAATTCGTTATATGTAGAGCTGAACAGCTTTCCTCATCAGACATATTCCATTTCCGAACATAGTTACTTACAAATGTAGGTCTTATCGTTACGTCTATCAATTCCCTACGTATCGCATTCACGAAAGTAGGTTTATTGCCTATGTTTGAAATATTTGAATTATTTGCCATAATAAATCTCCTCTTTCATTGGTGTTTTATCTTCCCTAGGTTAGGTGGTGTGCATTGGCATCGCAGCCAATTATGAGTTATAGTTCCTCTGCTTGGCAGGCTCTAATTAACTCTTCCACTTCCCTGGTTGGAGGTGGTTCTGATAATGATTTCCTCAGATTCACCCCCGCTGGCTGTCTTTATTTTGACTGCCGTCATATCTCTGGAACACAAATTACTCAACGGCAGTATATTTATTTCTTTACGGACAATTAGGCATGTTCTTGGGGTCTCTGAGGTTCTGTTATAAATACGTTAGTTATCTTGAGCATTACATTAAATTACATACGCAGCATACCTCGCACAAAAATTATTATCTTCTATGTGGGAAAATAAATATTATTATTATAAGCTGGAATTGCAAAAGCTGCTTCTCAAAAGCTTGGAACACTGTTGCGAACCAGGAAACTGTACACACCTCTGTAACTTTTGATGCTTTATAAAGCTCAGATCAGACCTTCTTTGGAGTACTATTGCTCTCATGTATGGAGCTCCGCCCCTAAGCATAGACTGAAGCTGTTGGATTCCATTCAGAAAAGAGCCATCCGACTGATTGGAGACGCGAACATCACTTGCAATCTTGATAGTCTGGAACATCGAAGAAACGTTGGAGAATTTTATGTATACTTTCACGGGGGGTGTTCAAGTGACTTGGCACATTTGATTCCACCAAGAGCGGTACATATCAGAAAAACGCGACCTTCAATGACTGCTCATCGTTTTGAGGTTCAACTCAGTACGCCTCGGACTTTACTGTTCAAGAACTCTTTCATTTGGAGAACTGCGTTTAATAAACTTCCTGAAAACGTTTTTCCAAATGAATTTAGTCTCCAGCGATTCAATTCCAACGTGAATCGCTACTTCCGCACAGGCACCGCTATTAGAGCGCCTCATGAATTTTCCTGTAGGGGTTGTGTTTTGTGCCTGAAAAAAATTTTCAACTATTCCATGAGAAAATGAATTCAAAAAATCTGACAAATTGATGTGTTTTTTGTCGACCTCCTTTGGGTATTTCCACAATGAACTTTTCGAGGTGAACTGAAAGATTTGCTCTTTCCAAACCTTTATAAAGTCCTCCGTTAAAATTTTCATATTTTTTCATAATATGGAATGTGGAAATACCCGAAAAAGATCGATAAAAACTGATTTCTTTTACAAAAAATGTGGTTCGTTCAATATTAACCGTACATTTGCTTTGTGCTGTATATAGGGTAGATAGATATTTATCTGTCCCGAAATTGAAGTTGATAGTTGTGAATATAATTCCGTTCGAGTGAATTTTATCCTACGTCAAGGAATCGATGTGAGAATTCATGTTAGTTGGACAAAAAAAAGATAAAATTCAATTTTTGAGAGGTCCATGAATTTTGCTTCATACCATTGGGTTGCCACGTCCATACAAAATAGACTCCTTATGATATTCAATGTTCCAGAAAATTCCACAGCGTTCGATACTGGTTTGAAATGATTTACAATGTCCTAGGATGTTTCGGGATATTCCCAAACATTACAGACTAGTTTCGAATATTTCACAATATTCCAAAATGTTCCAATTAGTTCTGCTTTGTTGTGGAATGCTCTCGAATACTCCAGATTATTCTGAACTGTTTTAGATTTCCTAGAACGCCCCTTTATTTTCAAAAGCACGTCTTTGAGATAAAAGTGGGAAACTTCTTCACGGATGGGGGAAAGGATGATATGACGCCTTGGACACAATGATCTGGAATGAATCCGGGATTTTATAGAATATTCCACCACATTCCCGTGCTGGGTAATCGCACGTTAAAAGGTAAGGCCCCGTTAATCCATTGCTCGCACAAGTTTCGACTTATGAGGGTTGACGTTCGTCAGCTGGTTAACGGAACGAACAATTTTTGAACAATTTTTTAGAACAAATTCCAGAATGTATCGAAATGTTTCGTGATGTTCTCGAATATTTTTGAGGAAGAAACTTCCAGCCTTTACATCTCCATAAGCACACCCTTCAGGTCATAACAGGAACCTTCATCATGGACAAGCTGATGTTTCAGAAAGAAATCTAGGCATATATGTTCTGGTACTAATATACTTTATGTTCACAACCCACAGAAATCTGAGGCCAATAAATCT
Source organism: Leptinotarsa lineolata (assembly GCA_015342045.1). Taxonomy (NCBI): domain Eukaryota; kingdom Metazoa; phylum Arthropoda; class Insecta; order Coleoptera; family Chrysomelidae; genus Leptinotarsa; species Leptinotarsa lineolata. The sequence goes on from WOGR01007178.1 coordinate 4,976, forward strand.
ATTTCTGAAAGTCCAGTAATATGTTTCAAATCCCATTTTTTTGGAACTCTCAACTCAAACTCAAAAACGAAGCAAACTGGATGCCGTTTTAAAGTATTTATCACATAATATATCCATTTATATTTTGAAAATGAAGCTGCTACCGCCAAAAAGTTGAAGTTGCAATGATGGAATTGATGTACAAATATGTCAATTTGAAGGAACATGTATAGATTTCTATTCATTCCATCATTCAATCAAATTCCAGCCCATTATTGCCCATGACGAATTCAAGGCAATAATTCTGCCTCCGGGTATATTAATCGAGCACATCGTGCAGTGAGAGGAACAATCGCGTTTTATAAACGATTCGAAAACGTAAAGAATCTCTTCCTGCAGGATATCGGCAAGAGAGGCTACACTTAGTGGGTTTCGTGGTTCTCGTTCCATTCCTCAAGAAACAATAGACACTGTTGCCAACAAAGCGCAAAATACACAAAATCACGGTTCAGCTTCATCTGTCAGTACATTGTCAGTTTTTGCAGAGGGTACTATGATTTGAACCTTGATACATACTCACCAATCTAGGTACTACGTCTTCCTTGCCCCGAACAGCCATTTTGTTAACCAACAATCGAGCCGTCTGAAATAACTTACTGATCAAGAGAAGTCAAATCTACATTTTTCATTACTTTTAGTATGTTTTTCCATATCATTTTCGGTTCAGAAGTAAGAATTGAAGTAACTTTCTTGATCAATCATCATACGAATTTTATTTTCAGATCGAATATGCGAAATGTTGCGAATAAAATTGTGGGCCGACATTCAATGTTGAATTTTTGATCAAACCACCTCTTCTGCAATACTGCAATTACGATCTATGTCTCATTTGAAGAAACAAAACATTACACATGTGTCATCAATAAAATACACGATGAAATATGCATGCTTTCATATAGTATCTTTCTCTTCTACAACTGAAAAACAAAGAGCAGTCAATAAATGCGTTTAATCAGAGAGAAAGAAAAGAAGCTCCTGTTCAGATGACAGCGGAACTCGGTACATGGAAATGAGATAGCTAAACAAACGTGAGTTGTCGACAATTATTCAGTTTTTGAAATCGATTGATGACGTTTTTAATGATACCAGCGTCCTGAAAGCGAAGATAAAAAAATCTGTTAAAATTTTAATCCGCTGTCGCCGCCCCACGAACCCTCAAAAGTCGTGCGAGCTAAGGAATAACGAGGACTCACCTTTGACCTTGTGATTCGTAGCACGATTCGTAAAAACAATGAAAACAGTTCATAGAGAAGAAATTGATGAAATTTAAAAGTCAATTGAAGCCAGTTTCTTTTCAACTACTAGCGAATAAACTTGAAAATAAGGAAGTAAACAAGAGCAAACGTAGGTATTTAAACACCGGACGTGGGAGCCTACACCCTATTGTCAAATAATGAAATTATATTTTCAATACAACTTCTGAATTCTGAAAATCGAATCCACATTATTGTATTAATTCATAACCTGTTTGATATTTGATCAGAAGTATTGGAAATCAACGAACTAGGTCGATTATTGCCGACACATTCAAAGTCAACAATAATCGTTTTTTGTGGAACTGAATGGTAAGTTTGAGACAGTTTTAAAATAGGAGTATGGGGTGTGAAATGGACACACCTCATCCCGCATTATACTGGCCACAAATCTATTGACTCATTATTATACAAATCTTGTGAGTACTATTTCAATTCTTGTATCTTTATTCACTTTCATTCCAAAGCCAATCACTAAACCTCTCGCAAGCTAAAATTCATTAGGCGAGTAATTTATTTGATGAGTTCTTAGCGACACGACATTTTGTGAATGCGTCTTTATATGTCAATAAGCTACCCCTACACATTTGTGCACGGAACTAAATGTTTTATCTATTCGTTCAAATTTTTCGTTGACCTGCATTTTGTAGGACTTCAGATATAAGAGAGCTCTTTGTTAGGGTTATGATTGAAGTATGAGTCCATTTTTCTATGAATTTATGATTCGCGCCTTTCAACTGGATTTTGGGGACTTTTGACATGAACTCCACGCAAAACCACTTTATCGTGTTGGCAACACTGACAACAGATAACGTAGCGCTTTTATAGAGACAGCATCGTGCTCATTCCCGCACTTCACACCACCGCACACCATCCGACTACATGCCACGAAACTAATGGCTTTTAATAAAAGCCTCGACTATAAAAATGTTGATTTATTATTAGTTTGGACGATTACCGTTCACAAATTTTTGCTCGAATTTCTAATATTATAGGAATGCATAATTAAAACATTTTTCATCATTAGTCGCTGCTGGCTGTATACCCTCCTCATTTTAATACGGCAGATAGGTAAATGCCATCGGAATACTATTTCGCTACCTGACAAATTGTTGGAAGGCACGCCAACGCTTTCCAGAGAGGGTCTAATTGTTTAGAAATCGTAGATTTTATCGTTTTATCGACTCTCCCGTTCTTTTAAGGGGATATTCGATAGCAGAAAGTTCAACTTGACGGGGAGCGTAGTTGTATCAATAAGAGACGAACACTTGAAGACGGAAACTGAAAATTTAATCGCTCTCGAAAATTAGTATCAGCAACACGTTGGCTTCTTTTTCTTGAGATTACAGGAAATGGAAAGACTCGCACACAGGTTAGGTCATCGGAAAAGTCCAGTTAATCAGAAGGGTATTTCAAAGACACGTTTTGGCTTTCCAATTCTTCGTCTTCATACAAAAATGTGGGAAACTTTCAAAGGAAGGAAGAAGGCAATAAACTTACCTTTCCCAAAAACTAACTTTTCCTGAAAATGTACCCTTTTGATTTAGATATTTCAAAATTGTAGATATTTAGCTTTAAAATATCAATTTTTTGTTAATATCAAGTGTGGAAAATCGGAGCTTGAAAACAATCTTCATTTATTTTCATTCACCAACTCCCTTCGAATAATACTGTGGAAAAGTATTTCAATATGTTTATACAGCAACCCATTTCACACATGTCATATGTGACAAATGAAATATCCTCAAAAATACTGTATCTGGGAAATTCAAATAATTGAGTTTTCACTATCGAAAACTAAATCTGCAGAAATTTTGGGAGACAAGAAATTCGAAAACTTTTTTTTATATCATTTTTAATTTCGTGTATTCCATTCTATTGCACTTTGAATCAAACTATTATCATTATTCCGCTATGAATAATCAATCAGGAGTTTCTTTCAGATACAAACTGGAAAAAATCCTTCCGAAACAACTACTTTCAGATGAACATTGAATAACACGAATTGCTTTTTTCCATTCAGGGGGGGGACCCGTCCAAAACTGTATACCAGGGTAAAACCGTATGGTGCCCTTATATTTGTTTGTTGTTTGAATTTCGCGCTCAAACTTCTGTCAATGTGATCTTCCAATGAGAGCTATTCGTAGACAAAAACTTGTTGGTGTGGCCATGTTCGTTGCGAAGTTGAACAATTTTATTGTTTTTCGGGTGCTGTGATCTAATTTTCGTTAAAATAACCACTGCAAGTGGGTATCTGTTAATGTCAATGTAAGTACGTAATTTACGATATAATCGTATTTGTTTCTTTTATTATATTCAGTGTTTGTTTTAACCAATTTATTTGTGATTGTTGTGGTGAGCAAATGTTTGTATGAGGTTACCTTGGGGCAGAACCGTATCGGGTAAAATCGGTTAGTATATGGTTATACCCCGATATGCTAACATTTTTTTTCTTTTGTGTACAGATCCATAATGCCATGCAATTATTCAAGAACGACTACTAGACAGGACTGAGATGTCGAACAAATGAAAAAAGCCGTAATGAGCGTGACCAAAAGAACTTTTGGATACCTCTAAGATCTTGTAACGTGCCAAAAAGCACTTACAAGATCGTGTTAATGAATATTGACAAAATAATACCTAACAGTGTCAACACCAAAAAGGATTAGGCCGATTCAAGACAATTTTTTCAGCTGATCAAGAAGCTACTTTAGTTCAGCACGTTACAGCAGGAGCAACGTTTGTCTGGTTTAACATTGGATTTGCGACTATTAGCTTACCAACTCGCTGATGCCAATGGTATCCATCATAATTTTGATAAGGATCGGAAAGAAGCTGAAGAGGTTTGGTAATCTTGTTTCATGAAGAGACACCTTGAACTGTCACTGCGTGCTGCTGAGCCAACCTCTATTGCAAGACCAAGGGTTTAAATAGGGTCAGTGTTGGTGAGTTTTTTGATTTGCTTGAAGGCCTAATGGATCAACATTGACGAAATTGGTCTAACAACCGTGCCTAAAAGATAGACCAGAATCCTCCTTTTGGAAGAGAAGAAGCAAGTTGGTTTAGTGAGTTCTGCTGAGAGCTAACTACTGCTGTGCTTTGCATGTCTCCCTCTGGATATTATCTTCCACCGCTGCTATTTCCAAGAATGCGCATGAAGGCTGAATTGCTTGATAGCGCTCCACCGGGCACCATAGCAGTGTGCCATCAAAGTGGTTGGATACAAAGTCAAATATTTGTTCAAAGGTTAGATCATCGAATGCGTTGAGATTCGAACTCAAAGCGAGCGAGATTCGAATGAGAAAAATCGAGAGTGATTGCAAAGACTGAGATATGTACTAGTGGTGCAGTTATACTCATATCACTTGACTTCTCTGAAGTAGTTTGAAAAAAAACGAGTTGTATTCATTGAAAAATCAAGAAACCAGAAACACCCTGTGATATATAGGTAATTACACCTTTTTTCCATATGACGGTTCCAACAAAAAATAATAATATATTCTTTGTAACTTGAACTGTCCATTTTGAAACAAAATTTGAAGACATACTGTATGCTGAGGACGAGAGAGAAATCGTCCCGTCAGTGGACCCAATTGCATAAGGTCTATGGTTCTAGTGAGACGCTTATCTCGCTTGGAGTTCGAGCACAGTTCGAGCACATTCTTGGCTCATGAGTTGAATTTTCGAAGCGATATCGAAACTTTCTTGGGAACGTGATCCACTCACGGTGACAAGGTTTCAAAATGGGAGAGATTCAAACTCGAAGCGAGACAGACTTGAACCGTACGATCTGTTGAGAACGTGGAAAATCGAGAGTAATACTTGCATCAATTGTGTTTTGTATACTTTATAGTTATCAGTACAGTTGCACCAGTATCTCTTGAGTTCTTTTGATTGGTTTCAAAATGAATATTAAAAATTTGGTACCTTTCTCTTGTAATTCTTTGGCAGTAACGAACAGCTTATAATAGAAATTTCGTTCAAAGTCGTTGCATCTTCTTATTCAAGATCATATAGTGAGGAGGCTCATCTCGCATAGAGTTAGAGTCTTTCTCATTTCGATACCTCCTCGTTCCTCTGAGCGAGAGAGATTTGAGATCCGAACGTTCTTGAGAAAGTCGGGGTCCACTCACAGTGCGAGATTCGTACTCTGAGCGAGAGAGATTCAAACCTGTGAACAGTTGAGAGTGACTCCGTAAGTATCCCTATTTTTTGGCCATATTATCATACGCTGGTACTAATACAACTATTCGCGAGAGAAAAATATCTCTGTAAGTGAACAACAATCGCATAAAACGCATGGTTCGAGTGAGACGCTCATATGAAATTTGAGTCTCTCTCGTTATGAAACGTTCCCGCCTCTGTTCCACTTCCTATATGAATGAATTTGGGATTTGAATTCCATGCGAGAGAGATTGGAACTAGAAACGAGAGAAATTTGAACTGAAGAGAGAGAGAGAGAGAATTGAACTCGAGAGATTCGAACTTGAAACGAGATTGATTCGAACTCGGAGTGAGAGAGATTGAAATTCGAAGCGAGAGAGATTTGAAGTCGGAGCAAAAGAGATGCCACCGCGAATCGCAAGGGATTTGAACTCGAAGCGAGAGAGATTAAAATTCGAACCGAAAAAGATTCAAACCGTGCGACTATGTGAATTTTTCTCATGTCAATAAATTTGGGATCTACTAACTGTGCGAGAAAGTCTCGAAGCGAGAGAGATTCGAACTCGAAGCGAGAGAGATTTGAAGTCGGAGCAAAAGAGATGCGAACTTGAATCGAAAGGGAATTGAACTCGAAGCGAGAGAGATTAGAATTCGAACCGAAAGAGATTCAAACCGTGCGACTATGTGAATACTTCCTATGTAAATGAATTTGGAATTCACTCCTTGTGCGATAAAGTTTTGAAGCGAGAGAGATTCTAACTCCAAGCGAGAAAAATTTTAACTTGAAGCGAGGAAGATTTGAACTCAAAGAGAGAGAGATTTGAACTCCAAGCGAGAAAGATTTGAACTCGAAACGAGGGAGATTTGAACTCAAAGCGAGAGAGATTTGAACTCGAAGCAAAAGAGATTCGAACTTGAAGCGAGTAAGACACTCATCTCGCTTGGAGTCTCTCCCGCTACGAAACCTTCTTGCCCCGTGAGTGGAGTGTCTAATATTTGAGTGTAATATTTGAAAAGCGTTCTACCGAGAAGGAATCAACAAATGGAAAGTGAAGAAGCGAACTGAAGTAACGAATTATAAGACATATATATCACTTCAATCCGCGATTCGTTTGTTGGTATTATAGAACACAACGGCGCGGTATAATCCGCAATCGTAGTGCAGTACGCCTGCAGATGGTCGCTAATTCCGACAGACTATAACTGGCCTTTCTCCCCATTAACGCCCGATTTTCCACCGCCGTTTAATCCCGTGCGATACGTTTTCAACCGCGGAATAAATGAAGCGCCGAACATTCCACAAAAGTATTTCAAACTGAAATGAAAAGTAAGTGGAAATTGTCAGAAGTAATTGAGTCACATAAACATGAAAGTGAAATAGTAAGAAATACGGAAAGTGCGACACTTTCGGGAGGCTTATGTTTCAAGAATGAAGCCGGCCGGAGCAGTGGCGGAAAGGAGAATAATTGCGAAGAGGTTTTATAGTCGGATAGTGTGGAAAAGTGGAACGATACCATTTTCATGCCCAGTCATTGAGTTCGAATTGATTTTTTGTCGTAGGTTTATACAGGTGATTATGAGGAGTGGGTCAGCTAGGATTAAGAACTGATAGAGAAATAATTCGTGATGCTTAAAATATTCAGTTATCTTCCTATTTGTGCTGTCCCAACTACTAGTTGGATATCATTTGCTATTATATACATTACTTGGATTCCTATATCAAAACTCACAACATCATACATTTTTTAGTTCTTAAAGAAGTGTCTCACGAGTCTATCAATTTCAGACCTTTGTCATCTACTTATAATGAAAGATTTTTTTGCTAGTATCTCTTTGGCAACACTGTTTTTGACAGATCACGCGTGAATCGTATCTTGTGTCATTGTCAAACTTGTTCAGTTTGGTCTATAATTTAACCTTGAATCGACTTACGAATGAACAATGCTTGCAAATTATTGAATTTTATTATTAAAATTCATGCTCGGTTAAGAAAGTGCATCGTGCACTTCTTCCAATTTATGGGCAGTTTTGTCGGCCTACTGAGGGAGCTATTCGAAAGCTTGTTACTGAATTTCGAACCCAGTTTACATTATTGGACATCAAACCACCAACACGCATACGTAGAGT
>WOGR01007179.1:0-12557 GCA_015342045.1 Leptinotarsa lineolata
CTCCGACAAAAGCCAGTTTTTCCCAAAACTGTCCCAAACTCTTACCAGGAAATCAAAAATGTACTCTCACTCAAATATACCGCAAAAAACTACACCAATACCAAAATCCTCTCGCGAAGGAGGTCCAACCAACCTATTTCTGAGTTCGCACGCTCCTGACTTCCCACTTCAAGTCAGCTAGCCAAACATAACGCGATTATTCATCTCTCTCGAACCACCTCGTGAAACCATGTTTCGAAATACCACTCGTATTTCGACAACTCTCGAACTTTCTGACACTCTGCAGAAAATTCAACCGGTCCACTACTGACCTCGCACGCTACTGCCCTTTTTACCTCAAGGCACCCTGCCAAATAAGAGGCGAATAACTCCCAAATACCGTGTTCACTGCACGAAACAGTGACCAAAACTCTTCGTACTTCGGTCCACCCCAAGAGACTCCCAGGACTCTATAAGTATCCAAAAAAACCCAATTGAAAATTCGCGCAAGACTCCCTCAAATCATCAAAACTGCAAACAATCAACGACACAGAAACACTTGAAGACACATTGTCTTCAAAGACCTTCCCCTGGGTCAAAAAACCCGGTCAAAAGACGAAACCACCTGTAGGTTCGTGCAAGAATGTCTTAGTTTTTTCCGCATTTTTTCAATTAAATTCTCTCAAGGGGGTGGAATTCGAATTTTCCCAGAGGATTCCTGTCCAATCGAATATCTCTAAATTATTCCACCGATTCGTACCCTTAACTTCCTTCTCAAACCCGTTGGATAAGTCGGCAAGAATTATCGGCTTTCCAGTCCAATGCCGTGATTCTGCCACTGCCACTGAAACTCTGGCAATTAAAGAGGCCCACAAGAAACCCAAAGTCTGGTTGAGATACGTTGACGACACCTTCATAATATGGAACCATGGGAATACTGAACTAGACGCATTCCTGAAGCACATCAACAGCGTAAAACCTTCCATCACTTTCACAATGGAGAAGAAAGTCCACAACGAATTGCCTTTCTTAGACGTATTGGTGAAGAGGACCGACACTAAGTGGGAAACATCTGTATACCGAAAACCTACTCTCACGGGACAGTATCTGAACTACGAATCCAACTACCATCAATCGAGGAATCATCAAGACTCTAGTAGACCATGCTTTCGGGCTTTGCAATACGAAGGAGGGTCTGGAGAAAGAAAAGAACTAGGCATCATCGAAAATGATCTTCAATGGAATGGGTACTCCAAAGTGATGGTGGAACAGACTTTGGGTAAAAGAGAACAATAACCTCGCAAAGAAGAGAATCCGTCACAATCAGTGCTTTCACTTCCCTACATCAGAGGATTATCAGAAAGAATAAGAAGAATTGGGTTCAAGTACAACATCAGAATCTGCTTCAGATCCGGAAACACTATCCGTAGCAGCCTTACGAAAACTAGGCCACCAAACGCTGACTGCAATTCCAAGAATTGCATTTACCGGATACCCTTTGAGTACAGAAAATCCTATATCGGTGAAACTAAGAGGCCATTGAAAGTCCGCATTGCCGAGCACAAAAAACACACACAGCGAGGGGAAACCAGCAAATCAGGAATAGCAGAGCATGTTTGGACTCATCAACATAACATCGAGTGGTCCCAAGGTGAGATCATACACAAGGAAGAACACTGGTTTAGAAGGAAATTCAAAGAAGCCGCATATATGCTGTCCCACAGCGTAATCAGCCAAGCTAGCGTAGAGATACGCAACATGTGAAAACCCATAATCAAGGAAAAAATGGCCAACTCTCGCCAAACGGTCATCTCCCGCTAAACCGGTGAAGCGGAGAGAGGAGATAAGTGATTAGTGAAAGAAGGGGATAAGTGAAAGTACTCGAAAGAGCCATAAATAGTCATCTCCCGAAAGAATTAGTCCAGTCATCACCCGAAGACGATTGTGTATACTATCAATCGAAACGTCGTGAAGTAACGTGGCCTGAAATCGCTTAATTTTGTTTTATTTGTTCAATTTTTTTACTTGTATTTTATTTCACTGTAAATTCAATTCAGGTTTTTTTTGCTTGATATATTCGTTATTTTCAGCTATCCTTTTTCATTTTTTCAATTGTATTGGTTATTTCAGGGATTTCAAATCATTTTATATAATATTAGACAATGGAAGTCCGAACTGATGAAATTACAACGAAACAAACAAACAAGCTTTACCTTTTATTCAGTGTAAGTCATCGATAGATGGAATGATGCTTTAGACGTCTAGTTTTCTCTAGAGGAAAGAAGGCAAAAGTCACCTCAAGAAAAAAGTAGGTAAGTCTTTTCGAGCGACTCTACAAATACAACACCGTTCCTTAAGAATATGACTTCTGGCTATACTTGCATGTGGGAGCAACTGTAAAAGCAGTTTCATCATAATATGATCCAAAACATTGAACCATATATTACATATATAAACTAGTAACTGAACTAAATGAAATCCAAACTGGAGAGCTTTCTGGTTACAAATGTTTTTTTATATTTGCCATAAATTCCAAATCTATACTTCAGTTTCCGAAGAGGGGCCTGAAGAATAAGTGTGAAATATGAAACTTCAAATTATAGAGAACAACAAATAACGAGAAAATTAAAGTTATGGATCATGTGTCTGTTAAATAATTCAATAAATATATAAACATCTTAATATAACAAGAAAACATTTCCCACACACCAAGATTCTATTTACCGGTAACAGCTATAATAGATAATCCAATGCAACATAAAAATAAAATCTCGTAATTATTTGATTATTTGTGTTTGATCACACCAACTCTTTTGTCTTTATTGGGATGTCTCGTAGTCAGGCTGCTATTAAAAAATGAAACCTTTTCATTTGCCGATTAATAATATTTCATGCTATTCGGTCGTCGGTTTTATCACCAAGTCGTAAAACAGCACAAAATTTATTCTTTTAATTTTCGTTATTGCTCATTAAAATCGTTAGAGACGTGCGGAAGGCGAAAACAGCGCTGCACTCAGACGTAAATGCCAGGAAATCGTCTTAGAGGGCCAATGAGATATTATTGTTCAAAATTGTTAATTGAAATGGTGGATTCGAATTAAATGTTAATCAGTTATCACTGAAGTGACTTGGTTTCAAATTTTATTATTAGTATTTTCAATACAAATAATAATAATAATAATAATAATAAACGTCTTTATTGTATTAAATGACATATGATATACAAATGAAATGAAAGTGTTGGCGAAGTCTAGCTCAGAGCTATTCTACTCAAAATATTTCCTTTTCAATTCAAATTAACATATTTTCAACCAATTCAAGTAACATTTCATTGTGAGATTTTTTGCCAAACAGTTTACAAAACCGCAACACGTGTTTCGCTATACAATAGCTTTCTTCCTCAGCTAATCTCTTTAACTGGAATACGATGTAGATTTTCATCAAGTTTCGGCCAATTCCATATATTTCCAACCGTTTGTTTTCAATTACTTACTTCATCGGTTTCCATGTGCCAAGAAGATGCCTGAAAGCTACAAACACGTTCAGTTATTTCACTGGAAAATATTTCGATACTCTGACCATATCGGCAAATGTATCTTTTTTATTTATCGTCCGTTAACAAGAAGCTGGTTTGGTGTTGCAATTCCCATTATCCTTTTCCAAAAACATGCCATTGTGTTCGAAAACATGAATCTAATTGTCAGGTGGTAAGACCTAGTTGGTATTCCGCGGTTTTTTTTCGACAAGAAACCGAGAGCTCTCGTTTTTGCGGTATAATTGCTGGGATGTATCCTCGGCCATAATATTTTTTAATGGTGAAATCGATTCCACAAATACGTCGAAACGGGTATATTCTGAATTAATTTCGTTCAATGGACAGAAAATTCGACAATCTCTGTCAGGGGAAATTATCACATGAAATTATAATAACAGTGATGACAATGAGTGGAAATGAGAAAATAAATAATTCGGAATGGGATCTCGAAGATTCATTTCTTTCATCATACCGACACAGTAGTTTCTGGTAAAGATCCGACCCGAATAGTGGTGTACCTGAAACCTTCTTCTAAGAAAAAGATTGTTAACTAGTAACAGGTCCATCTCATGACCAAAACGGGAAAGAAACATTCCAGAGACTTCAATGTTTGTCGGATATAATTATATGTCCATTGTGGTATTAGACGGGGAAGTAATTGTTTTCTGGCAGGCATTTACCAGAATCTTTGTTCACTTTGTTCACGAGATCGAGCTGTTACTAGTTAAGATCGAGCTGTTACTAGTTAACAAATCTTTCTCTTAAACTAAGGTTTCATACATACGAGTACAGTCGTATATAGCCACAATAAACCCTTGCGGGTTGCGGTGGAGGGTCGAATAGACCCACTCACGTTTGACCTAACATTCGAGCCGCATTGAAGACGGCCGAGTTTCAGGCATACTGCTGTTTGGGTAGGATCTTTCCTGCGCTATTGAGAGGTGCCGGTCTGCAGGTGATCTACTCGAATTATTTCAGCATGGTCCTGCTGCTTAATGAACATTAAACATCTGCAAGACTATCCTCTGTAAGTTATCTTGCATAAGTGTCGATCGAATATAATTCAATGTCCATAGTGGTATTAGCCGGGGAAGTAGTTGTTTTCCGGCAGGCATTTACAAGAATCTACTACGTATGTACGTTGGTAGAGAAGGATGTTTCCTTTTCATGGCTGATTTAGAACATAACCTCCAAGCTTTTCTTTTATACAATCAAATATTGTTTTGGTACAGATATGTTGACGATTATATTGTACTTTTTAACGGTAATTATCAAGAAGTAAACCCTCTGATAGATTTTATTAACTACTAACACCCTTCTATAAGATTAACTATGGAATTATCAAAAGACAAGTCTCTCCCTTCCTTAGATTTATTGATAAACATTAATGTTTCCAAACTTGAATTTTCAATTTGAAGAAAACCTACTCATACCGATTCAGTAATTCTCTTTTCTTCTTGCCACCCATATCCCCATGAATTTGCAGCTTTTAACTCATTATTCCACAGATTATTCAATATTTCCATGTCACCTGAAAATTTCGATATAGGGTTGAATATCATCAGACAAATTGGTCACAATAATGATTTCCCTGCTTATCTAATTAATAGAATCTATAACAAACACAGAACTAAATTTCTTAATCGTAGTTTAACCTCTGCCAATAACCCCAATAAATATTGTTCCATTCCATATTTAGGTAAAGTTTCATATGATATTTCAAATATTTCCAGAAGTTACCGTAATGATATTAATGTTTCATTTTATACTATGAATCCTATTTCCAAATTGTTAGTCAGTAGTAAAGATAAAGTACCTATCTCCTATAAATCAGGCGTTTACAGAATTTTGTGTTTACAACCAAATTGTTCTGCTAAGTATGTCGGAAAAAGTGGTAATAAAATTAAAACAAGAGTTCTTGAACATGTTAAATTAAGTGGAAATTTCAGAAACCGAAACTTAGATGATTATAACACTAAAAGTTCATTCTCTAACCACATTCTTCATTACAACCATAGTTTTGATATTGATCCTGATTTAGATATTTTACGTCTGCTAAAAAGGCACTTTACCTTAATTTACTTGAAATTTTTGAAATTAATTCTGCTATTAATAACCCTAATGTCATATCTCTTAATGAACAACTACAGTTTGATTGCCAAAAGTTTTTCAATTCTCTTAATTTTAAATAAATTTCCCCTTCCTTAAGACAATGAATCTATGATATTTAGTAGTTCTCATTCCATTATTTTCCAATTTTTTTTTTGTTATATTTATTTTTGACTCCATTCAAATATATTTACGAATATGAACATTTTTTATTTGTTATTCTTCCTAGCGAACACTCTTATTGCCAGCGGACTCCGAATGTCTTCATTTTCAATCTACTACTGATATCTCTTGTTGATAAATATGATTCCTCTCCTGCCTCTTCTGGTTTGTCACAACTCTTCAAAGAAATCCCTACAAATATTCTCCAGCGCGCACCATACATAACACCTAAACTCATCTAACGCCAAAAAGAAAAAGATAAACACGCGTAAAAGCGAGGAAGATTTCCACCTGAACGTGAATAATAATCTCATAAACTACGAATTGTATAACGTATTTCAGATTCGCTATGCAAGCAGCTAATATTTATTTCAGAGAATTTATCTGAAAGTTACATCATTTTAATAGCTGGGATTTGTAAAGATAACATTCCTCGTGACGTTACCTTCATGATGCATGGAGAGACGAGGCAAAATATCAGCATAGCCAGTATCAATGTTGTAACGAACTCCTTGTCGATACTGCGCTGATAGTTCACAGCATGAGAGAATTGCTTCTGAGGGACATAATTAAAAGTTCTCATGTTTCTCATGCGATCTAGCGCTGAACCGTGTTCGAGTTGACATCACAACCAATCAAGTTCCAATGTATATGGTCTGAATCTGGAAAAAATGGAAAAAGGTGGCTACAAATTGTCAGTCAGAAAAGAATTTTGATCAAGAAGTCGATGTATTGGATTCCAATTAAATGCACCAATGGTAACTTGTTAATATCGGATAAGAAGAAATCATTTGACACTCATTAGAATGCAAAGAAGGAATTCTCCTAACTAAATCAGAAAACACTCAATGAGGGGAAAATTTATCAAATACTTTGAAATTTCTTCATTTCATTCATACTCTCAACCTCACGAATACCCATTCTAAATAATAGAAGGCATAACATAACTAAAATAGTCGAATATTCATCAATAGTGAATAAAAAAAATTGAGTATTTCTCTTCTGGAATAACCTCCAATAGCCTACGACTAAACCAAGATATTATAACTTCCATGAAAACAATTATCGGTAATCAGTTGTTTGACCCATGGGTTGCAGATTGAAGTTTCTTCTGAGGAAGTTTCTTGCTCACTTGTTCGAACTTATCTACACTATCGTAAGGGGCTGTGAAGATACTGGTGAAGCAGTGCAGTTTCTGCACTGACTCCTGTTGGATATAATCCAACGCTCTTCGTGGTATTAACTTCGCATGAAGGTACGTACTCCTTCACCTAAAAGATCATGGAATGAGCTAGCAACAACAAGCTCAAGCAACCAATCACACATTCAATCTTGTCTAGCTGAAATATTAAGCATAAATGACGAGGAAGAGCAAAATATAGATAATGCTGACGAAGGCACAATTATTAAATTATTAAAACCACATTATACAACAGAGAGAAAAGATTGACACTCACTGAAGATCCACTTTTATGGTGGAAAATTCATACCAAGTATTACCCACTTGAATTATTTTGTAAGACAGTACCTCTCTCCACCTCCTGGCAGTTTACCGTGCGAGCAGCTTTTCAGTGCCGCTGGGTTAATTTATGACCCCTTAAGAAATCGTCTTTCTGGTGATGAGGCTGCAAAATTGCAAAATTGTTAAATATAATTTTCCTTTGCTTAGTTTTGACTATTAGAATTGTGATTATGTGATGGACAACTTCATATTTTGTTATGGTTTCATTATTCATAAAAAATAATTAAGATAAGTAAAAGAAACTTGAATAATATTAACTCAAGTATGTGACTGATTGTAATACCAAATGATAACCTAGACTTAATAGAACCTGGAAATAAAACCAAATTAACGGATTATCCTAAATAATTACATTTCCGTAACCGTATCTGAAACCGATATAATTTTATTCCTATATCCATATCCGTACGCAGATCCCAAATTTCATATCCATAACATCTCTGGTACACTAGTAAGGTCTGATGTTAGCAATAACTATCAAGTAAAGTGGATTTTCATATGAATATATGAGGATCAGAATCTCTCCTGGAAGACCCACACTCAAGAATCGATAAAATTACCATGCTCAAAAATCTTAAACCATCTACAACTCAAGAAATTAACAAAAAGAGATGCTGTAGCGGTTTATTACAATGGTTGTCTGAACTCGTCAGTTGTATAAGGTATACTTTGTTGGGGTAATAGCTCTGATGCTAAGCAGGTTTGTATCAGGGTATGGGAGTATATTCGGCTTGCGATACATATATAGATTCATGTCGTCCATTTTCAATAACCCATAAAATACCAACGTTATTTGATGTTTACATTCTAAATACATTAGATTCATTTACGATATGTGGAGAAATTAGAAATTCAAAACTTTTATTACATGTTACATATTCCACTTCATTTCGAATGTTTAAGTTATGTCTATTACTTTAATTTTTATTTTTATCTTGTCTCCTTTTCATATGGTTCGACTATTATTGTTCAAACATATTGTAAGTCTTGTGAATAATGAATGATTTCATTCGAAGAGAGCAATTTTAAATGGAAACCACGGGAAAGGGTATAAATGAAATATATCTATCAAAGAATTTAAGGGGTTGTCACTGAATTTTGGGAAAAAAGTTCTGTCGCAATAATGTTGAAATTTAAAATCTTGCGAGAAAAGCAATTGGTTTTTTCGAATCTCTGTCATTATATCAGTTGGAATAAGCAACTGTGAGAATCTGCAGATGAAAATCTTGGGCTTCATCTACAAAAAATACAAAATTTGAGAATAACCTATGAAAAAGATCCTATCGCGTTAATCTTGCTTGTAAAATAAATATTACAAGCTTCAAGACGAGATAAGAAAAGGTTGATCATATCTTCACTATTTTTTTAATGGCCAACATACTGTTCCATATACCTATTTATTATTTTCTTTATATGCTACGACATACGAGTATGTATCAGGTATAATACTTGTCCAATCCATTATTTGCATATTTATCATCATATTTATTATTGCAAAATTGACCTTGCAGTTCTAACTGATTATAATTGGATTCGGATCAATATTCAATCAGTATTTTAATTCTGAATAAACAATCGATAATCGTACGTGGTAGTACCTACGTTGGGATGCTAACAAGTTTGGATCTGGACATCGAATATATGTGGTGAATTTCCCGTTGGTGGAATTTAATAGAGTTTATCTATTCGCATGAAAAGGTATTAATGAATCAGAAAAGCCTAAGTAATCTGTTAAGCTATGCAGTGTGGTATTTTATTTAAAAAGGTTGAAGCTTCTTGTGACTGACTTTCATAAAACGAAGTTCATTTGGTCTTTGCCGTTATTGTTTCCGGTATATTGCAGTATTTATCCCTTCATAAAATGATAATAATTTTTGGTTAAAATAATGCAGTTTCGTCAGTACAAAGAGCTGATCCAGTATTTCGAGAGACATACTGATGAAATTATTGTGTTGAAATTTGAAAGAAACTACTTGAAAAGAGACCTCAAATGGTTTGTTACACCCAATTGAACATTATTAACGCTTCCGAGTATTTTGACACACTAGATCAAAATCTGTATGAACCAGCAATACAAATATGTTGACTGTTGTAATTGAACTAGAAAGTTCAAAGGTTAACTCGTGGGAGAAACGTTTCGTTTCAAATATTGCTGAAGTGTGAAGTATCCGTAAAAATGAAAGCTCGCCAGCCGTATAACTTTCGATTGTATTTTAGATACGGATATGTTTTGTATTTATGGTCTGACCCTTGAATGCCGCACACCTATCTTTATATATCTCGCAGTCAGCGTTTACAAAGACTGCACAACTAGAAACAAGAATTCGCTATGTGGAAAAATAATGACATCTTGAGTTACACAATATTGGTACTGAGGATACAGGACGATGTAATACCCTCATTTGAATTACAAACAACTGTAATTAAAGTGTCACTTTCACACTCACGTACTGAGCGTAATTTCTAGCTTAAATAAACATTGAAGAAAACCTAGTGATTCAAATAACGATGTTGAAAAAATATTGGAATATAATTCTGGAACACAAACCATTATCGAACACATGAATATAAAATATAAGTTGAGAGATCTATATATACAACAACGTAAGTTTAATAATCTTACTCGAGAACTTGTGGGGAAAATGTGAGTAAAATGAGAATTACGTTGAGATCAACAATAACAAACCAAGCATTTCTGATTTTATTGTTGAATATGTTCCAAAATTCTAGAAATTTCCATACAAATATTTTTGTAATAACAACAAAACATAATCAATGTTATGTGGTTGATATAACATCAATTATATCAATAATAGTAAATTATTTCATTTTATACACATCAAAAATTATTATACCTATTACTGAAAATGAATCTGAATGTGATAAAGTGAATATAACAATTATAATAATAATAAAGCTGAAACAAACTCCGACAGATCTGGTCATCGGAACTGTCGGGGAAGAACAAAGTTGCTGCAACAAATATGCTTGCCGTTCCAATCTTACCCTACTCGTTTGGAGTATTGAAGTGGACTCGAGAAGATCTGTATCAACTCGACGTGAAGACCCGAAAAAGGATGCATCTCCATAGGAGTTTGCATCCCAAATCGTCCGTTCCACGGTTGTACTTCCCCCGACAACAGGGAGGCCGTGGTACTGGGTGTAGCCTGTAAAGTCGTCAGGAGTTCGGATCCCCTTCTCTGAATGGTCCGCGACCATGAGAGAGCAGGAATTGAAGCATTTTTCTTCAGGCCACTTCTGCGACATCATAGAGATAAGCCAATGGATGGGGTCTTCTTTAATGGTGTAATGATGTCCTCTCTATTCTCGAATCTTAAAATCATACCGGCTTGTCGCATTAAGGCGGAAATCTTAGCCGGACAGATGCAGAAGGCTGTCATTCTTGGCTCACTGCGCTTGTTCAGGGCACATGATTCTCGGACCCAATGATCACTTACCCCACGGTGTGGAGAGTGGTCGTTGGTTGATAATGCTGGCGCACCCTCGAATGTATCGGGGCTTCGGGAGATAGGGCCTGACCAGCGTACAATACGGTGAAAAAAAAATTATAATAATAAAAGAACTCAAGAACAGCTGAACCAATCTTTATAATTTTTGTCTTTTTGGATTTGTCTTTTTCGGGAATAAAATAATAAGTATTGAAAAATGATATTTCATCAATGAAGATAATAACATTAAAAATAATGAAAGAACTCAAGAGCGGCTGGACCAATTTCAATGATTTTTGTGTTTTTGAATTCGTCTTCATCGGGAATAGGATAAAAGGTATCAATATATGATATTTTATCAATGAAAATGATAAAAATGGTAATGATAATAAAGAAACTCGAGAACGGCTGGACCGTTCGGAAATAGGATAACTAGTATTGAAATATGATTTTTCAACAACAAAAATAAAGATATTAATAAAAGAACTCAAGAACAGCTAGACCAATTTTTATGATTTGTCTCTGTTTACATTCGTTTTCGCTGGGAATAGAGTAATGACTAATGAAATATGATATTTCATCAATATAAATAATAATAATGATGATTAAAAAACTCAGGAACAGCTGGACAGATTTTTATGATTGGTCTCTTTTTGCATTTGTCTTCGCCGGGAATAGAATGAGAAATATTGAAAAATGATATTTCATCAATGAAGATGATAATATCAATGATAATAAAAGAGCTCAAAGAGGGCTGGACAAATTTTTATGAATAATGTGTTTTTGGATTTGACTTCTTTGAGAATAGGACAATAAGTAGTGAAATATGAGATTCAATCATTGAAAATGATAATAATAATAAAAGAAGTCAAGAACGCCTGAATCAATTTTTATTTCAGTATTTTTGAATTTGTCTTCGTCGGGAGTAGGATTATGAGTATCAAAATATGATATTTTACCAATGGAAATTATGATAATAATCTGGCCAGAGTTTCCACCTCATGGCTGGACGGAGAGCGGACGGTTCTGGATTGGTTTGTCGAGGGGCGGACCGTTCTCATCACCAAAAGCGAAGATTTGTCGTTTTATAAGAATTACAGAACAATAACATGCTTGAATTTATGTTATAAGCTGTTTACAAGCATTTTAAACACAGGAATACTCACCGCAGTTGACCGAGTGTTCGAATGGATATTTAAGCCGAGAGAAATGAAGAGAGGAGTCGCTGGATGCAAAGAGGGGATGTGAAGATAGATGTGTAACCCAGAACTCTATAAAATATATGTAAAGGATGTAAAGAGAACCTGCTCATCTATAGATGTGTAACGCAGGACTCGATACAATATAAGCGTAACCTCTCTATGGCCTGGATCAACCACCGCAAGGCATTTGATACAACATCGCATGAGCTCATCTTGCATTTGCTCAGATGCCTTGCGGTACCCGACAAAATAGTGAGATGCCTTGAACAACTGATACCACTCTGGCGGACTCGCTTCACTTTAACATCTGATCAAGCCAGAGTCCAAACAGGGTGAGTCACTTTCAGAAGGGGTGTATTTCAGTGCGACTTCCTCAGTCTCCTTCTCTTCTGCATCTCACTATTGCCATTATCCGTTGCGCTCAGAAATACTCGAGGGTATAACTGTGACACCCCCGGAAACCGGAGGCACAAGATCACTCATTTTTTATATGGATGATCTTTAACTTTATACCCCTAGAAAGAAGGATCTCCATCAGTTCTTGAGGATAGTGAAAGAGTACACGCATGCCTTCGGTATGAAATTTGGGATGGACAAAT
>WOGR01007180.1:0-12557 GCA_015342045.1 Leptinotarsa lineolata
GACCCACGGCCGGCACCGGAGGGAGAATAGTGTTCTCCCTCCCGGGTGCGCCTGGGCTGCCGGTCCGGTTTTGCACCAGTTGCTCGAGTAAGTGGTGGCGCATTATTATTACTCGATTTTGGATAATCTCGCTATAGCGCATCAACTGAATGACACCGACTTAACGCGAAATTTGCCGATCATTCATGACTTAATTCCTTGGTTACAAATGGCACAATATTGTAGATTTCACGGTTATATTTGGAGTGCCGGATGTTATTGTTAGTTTTTCGTGTTATTAGGTACTGTTTTAGAAAAAACCTTCTCCACCACTCGATCTTAACCTTGAATGACAGCACACGACCTTTAGCTATGTGCACGTCATATGACCTTGAAGACCACAAAAGACCTTGAGCTATGAGCACGTCATATGACCTTGAGTACGGACTTCAATCTTGACGATTTACTTTGCCCTTGACACAAGACCTACGGTCACATCATATGGCCTTAAATGTATAGAAGGTGTAACCTTGAATCCCTCTCTTACTGAAACTCCGTGCTTACTTGCGGAATTGACGCGGTGATAGTGCGCCCGACTCAGGATCAGAAGGTCGTGGGTTCGATTCCAACCTCGAGCAGATATTTTTCTCGAGAGAATTTTTTTAGTTGAAGTTGGGAGGATTCTACAACCGTGTTAGGAACCACACGTTTAAAGGTAAGACCTCGTTAGTCTTTAGCTCGCACAAGTTTAAGCTTCTGAGGGTTGTCGTTCATAGGGGTGCGACAGCTGGTTAACGAAAAAAAAACAGATTTTGAAAGGATTTTTGATTTTGAACTATATAAGCACGGAGTTTCATGCTTTCACATTCACTTTAGGTAACTTCAAGTATTCGAAAAGGTGATGAGTATGAATTCCAAGGTGACAAGGTGACGTAGTCATCGTTATACATTGGAAAGATTAATTTCGCGATTATTTAACAAAGTGAAGTTTTAGAGCAGATACTCATAACATCATTGATTATCGAAAAAGGTTATAAAATTAAAAATGTGTATGCTTTCCATTCGATATGATAAATCCATCCGTGATAGTCTTATTAGATGAGGAAAGTAATAGATCTTTCAAATCATGGCACACAACATTTCACAGAAGGCATTATTCGAGAAGTAAATTCATCCAAATAGAAACTCATTTTCACATCAATGGGTCAAATTTATATGTGATAATATTGATATGATTTGAACCCTTATAAAAATAGTGAATCGATTCTCTGGGAGGGGGTGAATCACCAAAACTATCAAAATATTTCATAGAAGTGCCGGTTTTCCTGTATTCTACCCAATGTGTCCCTGGACCATGTCGACTATCCAAATTTACTATAGCAGATTCATATAGGAGTGGTCCTGATGTTGACAAATTGTCACGCACATATACCCCCCAAAAATATGGAATCATCATTTTTTCAGTGTGATAGTTGAGATCAATGTTGGAGAGAGCTCTTTGAGGTAGCAAATCTATGAGTTTTTTCAATTTTGTGGTTTCAGATAGCCCTTATACTTTAACAGTAAAGCTTTGAGTGGATACCACTTCCTTTTATACCAAGAGCGATTGCCTCCATGCGTTTATCATGTCGATTTTCCTCACGCAACTGCTCCCTACTCGCTTTCGCTGCTTGAACTGCTTTCGTCATGCCAGCTGTAGCACCAAATAGACTCCCTAGCGCTGATAAACTAGCAAAAATTGGAATGAGTGGTATCCTTCCACCAATTTCAAGAATTAGTATGATTCTCGGTGGAGAATTCCCTTTTTTCCAGCTGCAGTCTTCGTACATTTGCATACTACTTTGGGTGCAATTCTAGCTGCTTTTTTAAAATTTCTGGGAATACATTCACTTTTTTCCGCTTTGTGTAGAACATCACGCACTTTCCCCGAAAGCTTTTGCCTCAGAATCTTTGAATATTTTTTAGCTTTTTATTTTCTGTATGTGTGAGTTCTTAGATGGTGACTCGCAAACCATACCAAATCGGCGTTTTCTCTTCATTATATTCGTAATTAGTCAATAGACGCGTCTTTTGCTCTCAATCGATTTCAAGCACTTTCTACAAGCTCCTGATCTGCTATGTTACTGGTAGTACTAATAGTAGTTTTTACAAAAATAACCAAAAGGTGAATGCTGAAAAGAAATTATTGAAATGTTGTCGAGATTGTCACTCGGTGACATCGTCAAAGGAGAGCACGATATCGCTGAAAGTGAGCACGATATCGCCGAAGGAGAGCACGATATCGCCGAAGAAGAGCAAGATATTGTCGGAGAGCACGATATTGCCAAAGGAGAGGAAGACATCGCAGGAGTGGATGGCATTGCTGTAGAAAAAGACGGTGAAGTCGTGGCGGTTGCTTGGGGACTGAAGGATGCTGCTGTGGTTGTTGAAGAGTATGAGGACCTAGAGGAGATGAATAGCCTAATGAATCCAGAAGATCTTCAAGACGAAGGTATCGAGGATGATTCGGCGACGGACAACGGCAACGTCATAAAGACACCCGGTGGTTGACGTCGGTAATACATTGGAAGGTCATTTGGATCTATACTGTTTAATAGATGCACACGTGTGGATCCGAACGATTACGATAGCACCCACAAGTTATGTTGGTGTTGTTTCCGATTTTATTTAATCTAAATAATAATGGAGGTTGGTATGAACATATCGACCTCCATTATACCTTATTGATGATGGAAATGAGACAAACATGATGTGAGGCGTGTGACAGACTGCTGACGAACTTCCGCCGTTTAGGTGCCTGCAATATTTGTAACCATATCGCTCCACATCAATTTGTGGTAATAATATAAAATGATAAATATTATTACTTTCATTATTATTGAATCTTACTGGAGTTTCATCCAAACACCAAACTGTTTTTTTAAACACTTCGACACGTGTTTCTATCACCGACTGATCATCTTCAAGAAGAAGATTTAACTAACGTTCAGATACAAATGTTTTCCTATTTATAACTTAGATACCTATGTCACTTACCTGCGTAAGAGTCTTGCCAATCTTCTGATAACTAAAATATTATTTTAACAGGTTATATAGTAAACTATTTGGAATTGGCCCACTATCGTTATTCATAATATTGTTATTTTTACTTATTTCTAAGCTCTCATAGGCTTCTAGATGCCTGTTATTGGTAATTTGTCTAACTAATCTTAGTGAACTAAAGTCTATGAAATGATTTGTTGCAACATATGATGGGCGACTGCTGATTTTTCTGTTCTTCCATATTTAGGTGGGCTAAGTGTTCTTTATATCTTATTTTAATGGATCTTCTAGTTTGTCCATAATATTTTGCATCGCAGTCCTTACATTTGATTTCGTAAATTCCAAACTTTTCCGAATTCTTGACTTTGTCCTTCGGATTTCCTAACAAACTCTGTAGTGTATTACATGTTTTGAATACCACCTTCATACCCAGTTCCTTGGAAATCTTTCCAAAGTTCTTCGAAGAACTGGGTTCCAAAGGTTCCAAAACAGTGCATCACAAATTCATTAATGTTGTTGTTACTTCAATAGTGAGTCTTTTGATGGAAAAAGGTCCTTCTCAAAGTCATATGATTCACACAAATATTAGATATTCAAAAGTGTAAGGCTGAACACCCAACCGTTTATTAGTAAGTTGATTTTAAATATATCTCCCAATCGTTCGGTGAATGTGAAGAGATGAGCAACATAAAGGAAATCGCTATGGTCTCAAAAAAAATTAGTGACCATCTTTCATGCTTTACATCGGAATTTGCATAACTAACTTAGTTTTTCCTATCATCTATAAGTGATAGACATGTTGAATCGGTTTTCAAAAAAATATTAGGTTAGGTTGAACAATGCCCCAAACCACGCAGTATTCCATGTGCAACAACCAAGTTACGTGCACTCCGAGGAAACTAACCTAACCTAACCATCCTAATCATCATCATTGATGTCGATAATGATGATATCAGGTTCCGGGAAATCAAGTATCACTATGGTTTCTGGGGGGTGGGCAAATTCATGTTGTTCCTTCAAATATGGCTCCATAATGTCGGGACTGGGTGATTACCTAAAGATCGGGAAAAACGCATTCATCAACATAAAGTCGGCATTCGGGTTTTTTGGGACATCAAACTGACCATACTCATACGGGTCGAATTCAATTTCACATTTCTCATTCAAATCAATGATGGTATCTGAATAGCCATCAAAGTCATCGTCCGGGCACGTCGAATTGATAATTGCTACTTGAATCTCTCTATATTACAAATCCTCAGAAGAAAGGAAATGAGGCTCACTTATGGAATCACCTTCCTGCACAACTGGTGTTACTTGATCATTGATGAGTAAACAATTTGTCAGTTATTGGGAATGCAACCTTTTTGTGTGATTTTAAGAAAGAGGGGATAGAAGTGTTTGGTAACTTTTTTTTCAATAATACACTGATCAATACTTCAATAATTTTTTCTTTTCCTGGGGCTTTCGAACTCATCACCCGAACTGATCTGGCACAACAAACTCGGTGGAGGTCCTCAAAGTCTGACACCCCCATCAAGGAATGGGACAGTGATAGGCCCGATAGTGACCCCTCGAGGTCCTGATTGTAAGCCCCTAGCAAATCTATCAAGATGGGGGTCGCCGACAAAATTGGTGGCCCCATGGTGTAAAGCAGCGACGGTTCGTTGAAGGTTTGGGTTGAAGAGCCTAAATAAAGACTAAACGCCAGGAGCCGTCATCTGCTGGATAGAAGTCATCATGGACTTTGAACCAGGTGGTATAATACTTTCCACAGAAAAAGGTAAGTCTGAATGTAGATCATGCAATTCGATGGAGTAGTGCACATCTACTTTAAGAACGTATCCTTGAGAATTATCATCTGGGACACTACTAATATCTAGCTGACTTACATCATCGGAGGTCAACCAAGTGATTGAGGCATGCTATGACCATACATACTTGTTGCATTCAATTACATGATAAATGATGAAGGTTCGTCGAGATTATAACTTGAAAGAAACTGATTGTTTAAAAAATGCTGTATATCAGAACATTGACTAATACCACCACGTATACTATTTTGGAAAAAATTTACCATATTGATATCAGTTAATAATTCCAACTCGATGCCTGGTATATTTCAACACAGCACCCCACAAAAAACCTGGAGATGTGAAATAATGGGCATACCTGCTTCACTCTATCATAAGTCTCACAAGAAACAAGACTTTCATTCAGTTTGTTATTGAAGTCCACCTTCGATGGTATTCTTGAATAATTCAATTTATCTAAAGAATCGATGGAACTGTAGGAAATAACACTTTTCTGCCACAAAAGTCATTTTCCGGAAAATATTTTTTCATCTCCACAAAGTGTTTCTCATCTGAATTATCGCCCAACTCTAGAAGAGATTCAGCCATAAATTTGGAAATATCGATGAACCTTAATTTCAGAAACTTTTTTATTTGCCCATTTTTCATGAATAAATGTTAAGTGAAAGAAACATTTCTCTTCAGTTTGAGCAGTGACATCAACTTCACATTTTTATTGGTGCATAAATCTTTTATGAATAAGTGACAAGTCCAATGGAATTTAGGAAAATTGTCATAATGAAGTTTGGCAATTTGATGTTAAGGTTACAAATGGGATATGTTGTAATAATTCATAGGTTACAAATATTATTTTCGTAAAGTATAAATATCAAAACACATTGTTTTTGTATTCTGAGGGAAACTTTTATCAGCTTCCAGTAACGACCTTTAGGTCAACGTAGGGCTCAGCCACTTATGAAAGAGAAAATCATTAAAAATTAATTGCGTCGATGTTTTGAAAACTTTGCTAGTCACTATTCCAAAGGGTCGTTATTATAAAAATAAATGTCCAAAAATGTCTCATAATGAAACAAAATTTATTTTTTAATAGTTCAAAGTGCCACGAACGAGACTAAACAAACATCGCTAATTTAATGATAAAATTAATTAATCCGCCTGAGATAGTCTACATACCAAAGCGCCTTTATTTCTAGAGAGAGAAAATATATAAGTCGAAATAAAAGTTGCAGTGACATCTATATATCAGTAGCAGGATCGCTACATTAGAAATAACGAGAGAATTGCCGGTATTCTTGCCGACTTATCCGCTGGACATGTAGAGGACGTTAAGAGTTCTAGTCAAGAATTATTTTCAGACTGTTTGATTCTAAGGAATTTTTCTGGGAGAATCCGAATTCCCTCCCGTAACAGAATTTAGCTGGAAAGCGCGGAGAAAGAATTAAGTCAGTCTTGCGCTGCCTTCGGATAGTTCGATCTTTTGACCAGGTCTTTTCGACCCAGGGGCAGGTCCCTGAAGACACTGTGTCTTCAAGTTCTTCTGTATCGTTAATTATTCGCGGTTTCGATAGGAGTTAGGTATTTCAAGAAACTGTTTCGAGAATTTGACTTGGGGTAAAAAGTTAGGAGCGTGAGAACTCAAAAGTAGGACGGTTGGACTTCCTACGGAGTTCTGAGTATTATTGGAAGTTTTTATATATCTACGAAACGGGTTTCCTTTTGCATTATTAGGATTATTAGTAAGTTATAGTGTCTTATGCGCATTATACAGGGAGGAGCGATTGAGTGGGTCTCTTAATAGTTTCTCATGGTTGTGGTTCATTTAGTTTTTAGCAGATTTATGAGAATTCAGGCAAGGCGTACCTTGTCCTGAGTGATGTTGAGTAGATTTTCAGAGGAATAATCCTGTAAATGTTTACAATTTTAGAGCGCCTTAAGGTTTATCCTGTAGTGCTTGTATTTCTTCAAAAAATGTTTTTTCAATTTAATTGCACACAGCTTAAGTAATGTCCAATAAATCAGATATAGGAGATAAATATCAATATTTCTTTGTTTAGTTTTGAACTTGTCATTCATTTTTGTTATTATTTATTTTATCAATTGTTTTATCCAATTATTCCGCCTACTTTATTCATCAATAAAATTGGTTTGTGGAAACTCTACCAATATTATTTCAGTCCCTCAAACCCATGAAAGACCATGCAATCTTGAGTCATGGTCGAACACAGCCTCTACGGACATAACTGGTGGCAAAACTAAACCGTCCTGCTCTGAGGAAATAGAAAGGTACTACTCAATTCTCAATCCGTGTGATCAGAACGGATTTCAAACTTTTCTGATCTGGTGGCAGCAACTTCCGCGCTACTAAACTACATCAAAATTTAAATTGAAGGGATTATTTTTTAGGAGTGATTAATTTTCGGAAAAGAAAGTTTTTGGCTTTCTACTACTCCATCTTGATACAAAAAATGTGGGAATCTTCCAAAGAAAGGAAGGAAGCAATCATTTTCAAAAGAAGTAACTCTAAACATAGATACATAGTAACTAAACATAGTAACTTCCAGACACAAAATGTTTCAGAAGGGCTTTTTCTTCCATTTTGTGTCTGGAAGCTACTTCTTCATAGATCTTCATAGATCTACACATCTATGTTTAGAGTTACTTCTTTTAAAAATGATTGCTTCCTTCCTTTCTTTGGAAGATTCCCACATCTTTTTGTATCAAGATGGAGTAGTAGAAAGCCAAAAACTTTCTTTCCCTACATTAAAATATAATCCCTTCGGATGAACGATCCCATATTCAAGGCGGTTATAAAGGGATTGTTTCAAACCCGACGCAAATTATTACAGTGTAGCTCCATTTCTTTTTTTTATTTTTCTCGTTATATGCCGGGGTCACGTATTTCAATATCACCTTCTTCAAATGTCATTTCACATATACCACATGAAGTGGCAATACTGAAATTATGCTCTTGCTCACCATTCAAAGGGTTCATGGGAAGGGAAGGACATTTTTCAAATATTCATATTTAGATATTGGTGACGTCAGCCTCCAAGTATGATACGAACACTTTGTTGAGATGTTACTTAATTGCAATCATTTTACTTGTACTCTAGTTCGACCATTTGAAAGAGATTTTACGTAAATACAATTCTGATTCGATAGTTATAGCAGAAACATGGCTTTTATCAAATATTTCACAGCACATTGTTGATGTACAGGGTTACGGAATGATACGGGAGGATCGTCTGGACAGAGAAGGAATAACAATGTACAATGAATCCAACATTGAATCAAAATAGTCATACATTAACAATCCCAACATATCTCTTGAACAATTGCGAGTAAGTTTTCAATTTAATGTTGAAAATATAGGAGGTATTGGAATACATAGACCCCCTCAAACTAATGTGAATGAATTCGTTACTTCACTTGAAAATCCCTCCAATACTGCCTACTGTATTTCAAATAACGCTAATACTAACACCCACAAACTGATACATTTTTTGGAAGCTTACGGTTTCACAATAGTATAAATGATGAGTCCAGTAGAGTAACAATTTCTAGTGCGTCCCTGATTAATATTATTGCTGTAACCAATACGGAAAATATTTTAAACGTATAGACAGTAAATGCAGATATAATTTCCGATCATAGTTAAGTATTTTTTGTGGGTTAATATTGCAATCAGTTAAAATGAAACATATTTACCGTACTTTCAGAAATTATATACATTGCAACTATGATAATTTTCTGAACGATCTCATGGCAATCTCTTAGAAAATGTAGATCAAAACTTTCAACGATTATTTACTTTGCGTATTCGATGTTCATGCCCCCATAATAATGACGAGAATAAGCAAACTTAAAGCTCTCTGGTTTTCAATATTATGATTAAGACAAAAGATTTGGCTTTCGTCAAATACAAACGGTACTAAAATTTGAACACCTATAAGGATTTGAGAAACATAGTGACAGCTGCTATACGAAAATAAAAAAGGTTACTTGAATTTCATTAATAATCCACAGAATGCTAAACATGGGACACAATATACTTATTTGACATGTCAATCGTAAAGACAGAAAAGATATTTTTGAACATCTTTCTGATCCAAATGAGACAAACAATCATTTCATTACTTTGGTCACTCAAGTTGCGACTGAACCTCCGGAAACTCTTCTTAACTTTAACAAAATAATGCAATTTCAAGAAAATTTGACTTTTAAATTCCATCAAATCAATATGGATGTTTGTATTAGTTCGGACTTCCATTGTTTAATATGATATGAAATGATTTGAATTCACTCGAGGCCAACAGGGGATTCGCCAGAAGTCTATCGAAGCTGGTAGAATTATTCCTAAAGCGATGCGACACCTAGAACGGTCGCGATGTGCCAGTAGAGTTGAGCGCAATCTTGGCCACATCACAATTGATTTACGACGACCAGCGTCGTTCGATGTTATTTTTTTCAGGGGATGATTTACAACACTAAATACGATTCGAAAATCCGGCCCTGATCCGAGTGAATCTCCTGGGGTACTCCGTGTCTAGCAATTACGTTCTGCAATAGGGTTTCTGCCACCGTTTTAGCCTCTTGGTTAGGTGAGGCTGCTACTTCAGGCCATTTGGAGAAATAATCCATCGCAATCAAAAGGTACTTGTTGCCCTATTTGAAAGTGGTCCTAGAATGTCAACTGCTATTCTTTCGAAAGAGCACCCACTGAGTTACTGCTTCAACCTTCCTCTTTGCCTTGTCTTTGGACCCTTTCTCGAAGAGCACAGGTCACAGCACTGACACCACTCCTCCACGTTTCGGCGGCAATTGACCCAATAGTACGTCTTATGCTCTCTCGCTAGAGTTCTATTCACTCCGAAATGCCCTTCCTTGCGATCATGGTGGAGCTGTTCGAGTGTATTCAGGATACACGTCTTTGGAAGGATAGTCTGGAATTTGTAGGTTCTTCCATTGGGGCTTTTCCATTTCCTATTAGGTCATCCTAAATGCACATGAAGTCCCATTAGGACCCTTTTACTTCTGGGTGTGCATGGAAATCTCTTGCCATTCTGGCCTCACACCTTTGTCAACCCAACAGTTTTCAAGACCGGATCCTCTTTCTGCGCTACAATGATATCTTGCCTTGTTTCAAAGGTAGTGTCACCCTCGGAGGCCATTACGATCGTACTAAACCTTGGTCAGGTGATTCCTCACATCTTCTGTCCGTATCTTTGGACAAGGTACCCTTACAGGTTGCTACCCTCCGGGTTAGAGGGAACCCAAAGCAGCGGGAGGTAGAAGAGCTTATCTCCATATCAGAGCTGTCCATAAAGGAGTATCTGCCCGCTACCTTGTCACGTCTGGTGGAAAGTTCTTCTTTTGGTAACTGGGTATCCTTGTCCTCCTGGCGTAGATAAAATTTGCATCCGGATGTCAGGCATGGTCTTCTTGAGAGGCTATCTGGGTTTCTGTGACTCTCTCCGGTGTCAAATTTTAAAATGATAAGTTTGTAACTTTTCGATCCACCAGGATATTCGCCTTCTGGAGTTTTGAAGTTGAAGAGCCACCGAAGTGCTGAGTAGTCTGACCTGATTAAGAATTTACGGCCATATAAAAAAGAGTGGTAGTGATCATTGCGAGGAGCACTAATTTATTTCGGATGTTTTCAATGACTTACTGAAATGGCTAATAACGACTTCTTCTTCTCGTACCTGAGAAAGTACTGCTCCTATTCCATATTGGGATGCTTCCGTGTCGTGTATAAACAAGCCCTCCTCCTTTGGGTATGCCAGGACCCTCTTCAGGGCAGCAAATGCTTGCTGGCAGTCTGAAGACCAAACGAAGAGGGTTTTCCTTTCAGTCAAGCTACAGAGTCCAAGGAAACTTCTTACGTCGTACTTGCTCTTTGCTGTTGGCCATTCTGACACTGCCTTGATTTTCTCTAGATCTGCTTCAACTCCTTTTGAAGACACAACGTCCCAAAAATTTCACCCTTTCCTGAAAGAGGCAGCACTTCTTGGGATTGATCTGCAAATGAGCATTCCGCAGCCTCGTGAAAACACTTCTCAAGTTTGACAGATGTTTGTCAAAACTTTTTCTGGTCACTATAATGTTATCAAGATAGACCAAGCATGTTATTCAGGTGAGTCCTTTCAACACCAACTCCATCAAGTGTTCAAATGTTACGAGTGCATTGCATAATCTGAACGGCATAAACTGAAACTGGTATAATCCATTGCCGGTAGAAAAGGCAGTCTTCTCTTTATCCTCGGGGTAAACAGTCACCTGCCAATATCTGCTTTTCAGATCAAATTTTGAGAAACATCTGCATTCAACCAAGACGTTCCGGATGTCATCTATTCTGGAAAGAGGTTAACTATCTTTTCTGGTGACATCATTAAGCCTTATGTAGTCTACTCCGAATCTCGTCGATCCATTTTTCTTAATTACCAACACAACAGGTTTCGACCTCGATTACCCCTTTCTCCAACATGTCCTTAACGATGGATGAAGCTTCGTCCTGCTTTGCGAAGGAGAGTCGTCTCGGTGGTTAGCGTATGGGCTTGGCATCGTCAGTATCGATCCGATGTTGAACTAAATCAGTTCGACCAATATTTTTACCATTGACAAACATATCGTTCTCTTCCTCTACGAATTATTTGCCCTTTCTTTGAAGTGGTCCTATTATTTTGAGGGTAGATTATCCTTACTGGAATGGTTCCAAGCAAGCGGAAATATTTGCTACTGAATTGTGCGAGGTTGGGCTCTACCAATCTCTCCATACACAACAGAATAAAAATTTTCTCGGACAGTCAAGCGGCTTTGGAAGCTCTTGGCTCCTACTGAGCAACGTCTAAATTGGTAGCAAATTGCCGAAAACGACTCTCCTCAATAGGAAGACTTACCAAATTGTCTCTAGTCTGGATTCCTGGCCACACTGGCCTGGAAGGCAACGAGGCTGCTGGCTTCCTTGTAAAGGAGGGTGCTGCAAGTAGCTTCATCGGACCAGAACCTTCCATTAGCATTAGAATAGAATAGAATTTAATCATCTGTAAGAGCAGAACATAATATGTTACAAAATAATTTGGTTCACAAATGTTGCTACTTTATTAGACTAGTCAACTAAAATCAGAATATATTCCTATTTATAAGACTATTCTACATATACAACCTACTTTTAACGCTAAAATTTGTTTAAAAAATGTTAAAAAAGGTCATATTTACAATCATTTAAACATTCCTTCACAGAATAGAATGCTTTTCTCAGCAAGAACTCACTCAAAAGAGATTTATAAGTTTTAAAATATTGAAATTTTTTCACTGCCATATTTGTTCTTGAAATGATTATAAAATATGATGCTTTTGTATATGTTGGAGTATTGACCAATGGGAAGTTTCGAAAACGGCTGCTGCAAATTCCTTGCACTTCATGTACTTATTATAGTTATGGTGAGCACTATTTGTAGGTAGTACTTCCAATTGTTTTTTTACGTTTAAAATAGTTTGAAATATGTACAATGATAGCACAGTTAGAATAGATAATTCAGTAAATATTTCTTTGCATTATGTTCTTTGATGTGCCCCTTTTATACATCTAATAATTTTTTTTGCTGCAGAAATACTTTTTCTGTTTGAGTTGAGCCTTCCCAAAATATCAACCCATAGGATATATTTGATTGTATCAAACCATAGTAAACCAACAATAGCACATCTATTGACACTATTCTT
>WOGR01007181.1:0-12556 GCA_015342045.1 Leptinotarsa lineolata
ACCAAGTTGATATCTATTTTCAACAAGATGGAGCGCCACCTCATAATTCTCAAGTCGTAAGAGAACATCTGAATGACACCTTCCCAGAAAAGTGGATGGTACTTATGGACGTATTCAGTGGCCTGCGAGGTACATTCTTGAGTTGTCATATATTTTTACATAAATGTATTTTTTTTTCATATTCTAGATCACCAGATCTTACTCCGCTAGATTTTTTCTCTGTGGAACAATTAAAAATCAGGTTTACAATACAACATCAGCTGCTCGTGAAGAACTAGAGCATAAAGTAAGGGTGGCTTTCCAGAGCATCACTGAGGAACAGCTAATCAATGTGATGCGCGCAACAACTGAAAAAATTAAACTTTGCCGTGATCAAGGAGGAGGCCATTTTGAAAATTTATAACCTTAATGGACTAATTTATGACTTTCTTGCAATTATTCAGAAAAATAGAGAAAATAAAGTGAAAGTGAGTGGCATCAAATTATTTGTACGAAAATGATCTTTAACAAAAGCCATATTGGATTGAAATTATACGAACAAAGATTTTTTAAATTTGATTATGATCTATGTAATCGAATTATTGACCGGACATGCAGGTTATATGCCGAAAGTTTTCAGAAAAGTTCAAACCGAATCACATTATGGAAAAAAGGCTGTTGAAAAATTGTTTGCATCATGAATAACTTTTTCCAAAAATAACCAAACAAAATTCTCAGATAGGCAATAGATGTTCTTGGATATTTTGCTGCCCACCCAAATGCGTCTTTGAAAGATTGTTAGATACACCTACCAGTTAAACCCAGAACCGCTCACCGTATTTCAAAAAAGAATAAATGGAAACCGTTCAAATATCATCTGGTACATTATCTGAAAGACACAGATTTGCATCTAATCGTCGACTTAAGTTTTCTGAATGGTTGCTGATAATAAGTCAGAAACATCCATATTTTCGAAAAAAAATTATATGCAGTGATGACGCGCTAAGTTTACTAAAAATGGATTATTTAATCGTCATAATACTCATTTTTGGGCTGATGAATGCCCACACCTTACGTGTGACCGATATTTTCAAGAAAGTTGGAGTTTTAACGTCTAAGCACAATAGGATTCTGTGTTTGTACAACTATGATGAAAATTTGAATGGTGAAGTATTGTTGAAGGATGCTGTGACATACAACGAATAATTTCTCTATTGAAGATGGGGAAAATATTTGGTACCAACAGGATGGAGCACCGCCTCATAATTTCTGGACAGTAGGCGTATTACTCGATCATTGGATTGCTAATAATGGTCCGTACCCTTGGCCAGCACGTTACCCCCATCTGTCTCCAATATTATGTATGGGGAGATACTACTAAAAATATTGTATATGCAGATCCTGTAACAAGTAAGGAGAATATGGTTAGAAAAGTTTTACAAGCCTTAGTTGCTGATGAAATCAGTCGTGCTGTAAATAACAAGCACTTTCGAGATTCGTCTATGATCTATCATTTTTCATCCATCTTTGGAATTATGCAATTGACAAAACACAACTTTCTCAAAGAACGTTCCTTCCAAGTGGCAGTTAAGGACTCTCTGGGATACTTTTACCAGTAACGCATATATTCCTCATTATTCCTTCAAGATAATCTTATAGGCTTGAAAAATTAGTTTTACCAGTAACCAGCTGTCATTCCCATATGAATGACATTACTCAAAAGTATAGACTCGTCTGAGTTAAGAATTAAAGATGGATCATTCACAACAGCAATTGACTCATCAGTGGAACTAACCACTCATACTGACCAACCGGATACTGTTTGACTTCTGACTCACAATTACGCAGAGAACTATAGTGGTCTTTCAATATTCCACACTCAGTACAACTGTGGACTACACTTTCTAAGATTCCTTTCATATGGGGAACATTGTCCTTGTGAAATAAATTTCACATAATCTGCAAAGACACATCAAGGATTTTCCAGCACTCACGGACATTTTCACAAAAAAATATCATTACAATGATTCTACTTATGCACTTGAAGTAAATTTCCAATTCTCGAAACTAGATTCAAAATAAGGTTCGTATAGTTCAATGATGTTTTCCAAGTCCTGTCAAAAAATTCTAGTGGTTTGTAGAAAACATTTGAATTCGAAGTGTGATTTTGACATAGCACACATAGTTTAAAATATAAAAGATACTGTAGGAACAAAATAAAATACAGAGAAGTCCTTTTGAATTTATTTCATTTTCCAATGAAGTATTCAATTATTTGATGTCAACTCTTGCTGGGCCGCTGTGATACTCTTCATACCTTCCTGCACAGAACTCAGGTTGAACCTCCACGAGTGGAGTAAATCACGTAATTGTTGCCATTGTGCCCTGCCGAAAGTTCTGTGCATGGTACTCGATACGAAAACTTTTTTTGCTGCTTGGTCCATTCGGGCTCTAACTAATTTCGTTTTCAGTACTGAAAAAAATTACCAACATTAAATCTCATTAGATAAAAACTATTTTCACTCAACTTATAAATATTTTCATATAAAAAATAACAAAGCATTACTCCAACAAGTCATGGTAGTATTAAAAGATAAACCTGTTCAAGGCAAAAACTTATTACAATACAATAGGAGAATACAATGAATTTCTCGGCGATCTTGAAAGAAAAAAAAACTTTTTAATGATTCGATTCTTGTTGTAAGTAATTGTAAACCAATATATTTAATACATAATTAAAAAGTACTGAAAAAAAATCACAAATAAGATTCATCTTGCCACCTGTTTCGCTATACAACAGCTTTCTCAAGCAAGAAGTCTTGCTTGATAAAGTTATTGTATAGTGCCATTGGGATGATTGGACTTTGATGTCATAACCATATACCCATGATTCGTCACCAGTTATGATCCATTTAGGCAAATCTGGATCGCCGTTCATTCAATGACTCTGAGCATTTGTGTTGTTTCTGCAACCAAGTGTTGCCTAACCTTGCACTTGGCTATACCGTACTGACGACAGCTAATGAGCTAGAAACACGTGTCTGCAGTTTGCTTATTAGTTTTTGAGTGCTTCGTCCACGAATTTTCCCCGCTTTTGATTATATCAAATTCACTCACCAAATTATCATCTATATCAAATACTGGACCCGGATGTCACACAGGTAGTTAAAGCTGCCACGTGGTGACTTCAGTGAAATCTCCAATCCGAGATGACCTGACTGAAACCACAAAATGCGGCTGGCTTTTGTTGATGACTGCGTGCATTTGTGTTGTTTCTGCAACCAAGTGTTGCCTAACCTTGCACTTGGCTATACCGTTCTGACAACAGCTAATGAGCTAGAAACACCTGTCTGCGGTTTGCTTATTATATTTTGAGTGCTTCGTCCACGAATTTTCCCCGCTTTTGATTATATCAAATTCTCTCACCAAATTATCATCTATATCAAATACTGGACCCGGATGTCACACAGGTAGCTAAAGCTGCCACGTGGTGACTTCAGTGAAATATCCAATCCGTGATGACTTGACCGAAACCACAAAGTGCGGGTGGTTTCTGTTGATGACTCCGTGCATTTTTGTTTCTGCAACCAAGTGTTGCCTAACCTTGCACTTGGCAATACCGTACTGATGACAGCTAATGAGCTAGAAACACGTGTCTGCGGTTTGCTTATTATTTTTTGAGTGCTTCGTCCACGAATTACATTGACATATGTCAAAATAATGAAGGTCAACAACTTTATTTTCTAACATCTACTCACATCACAAGAAACCAATCAATTTTCATTTTTTCCAATAAGAAAACTTCCCATTCAGTGTGGTCAAAATAAAATATTAATATTTATATTGGTGAAGAATCAAACTAGTTCGTGCAAGATCTCAAACACACACACACAAGTTGTATTTCGTTCCCTTTGCACGTTTCAATATTTCTTCACCTTTTAATCAATTTGAGTTCTATTTAGGGGAATTTTGTTATGTATATTTTATATTTGTATTTTATGTTTGTGTATATGTATACTATACACAAACATTATATATTATATGACTATCAACTGTGATATTTCATGTATGTGTTATAATAATTATTGTATCAATATCTATACTATATCTAAATTTTTTCCGAATTTTAGTTGACCAACACATTGTAGTGTCTTATATTCGATTGTCGGTACATTATATTAGCAGTTTCTTTTTAAATAAAGGATTTATGTACACGCGAGAGGAAACTAGTGCGCCTAAATAAAAAATACTATTTTAACCATTCAATATGAATATTGAGGAATGAAATAACTCAGATACTTGGTGGCTCTGTACTTCCCTTCTAATTATGCTTCTGTACACAAATTTTTTCAAGTTGAAGGTTTACATTAAAACCTTGATAATTTTGGAACTTGAAGCTTATCTTTGAATGATCAATGATGTTAAGAAAATGTTTTACTATTGGAAAAAAAGTTAAATGGGGAATTTATTTATTTATAACAAATTATTCACTAAATAAATAAATGAAAAAAAAAATATTCTTTTGAAATTGGAAAGAGAAGTATTATTAATTAAGTTTTCTGGCAAAAAATAAATATTTAATCAACACTATTCATGATAATAATTAAACAATTTTCACAAAATTTTTTATTTCTACAACCTTTTTGCTAACCTACTCCTCTACCGAAGAAGCTTCGGTGTTAGCGAAACGCGTTTAGGAATAAAAAATGTTTGTGAAAATTGTGTAATCATAACTATAGTGATATTGTTATTAATTTATTTGATTATAGCAAACAATGCATTTGTTTATAATTTCCTGAAATATATGAATGATAAATTTCGGAATTACTAATATAAGGAAAACGTTTATTTTGAACTTCATTGCGTTCTTCCTTCCTTTGGCAGTTTCCCACAGTTTTTGTATAAAGATGGAGAAGTGAATGCAAAAAATCTTTTTTGTAAATACTAATCTCTCCTAAAAAATACCCTTTTTTGGTGAATATTCTACTCTTTAAGGATATTTTTTTCAAATTTTGCTTATTTACAAGAGTTTCTGAGATATTTGCAAAAACAAACCCTTTTTTGGTTCAACTAAATTGTTTAAAACTTTCAAACTATTTTTTTGCGAAACTTGGTTCAAATCGTGAATTACTCTGGGTGACACTGAGAAAAGAATGACATCTCAATTATAATATTTTGAGAAAGGGAACTCACATTTTGCGAAACGTGAACTAGACTAAATCATAAAATCGCGGAAACCATTAGTATTTTTCATATTTCAGAATAAGTATATCATCAAACCCATAAATCCAACTAAATGTCATTGAATAATAACTTTAAACTTTGAGAGTTCCCCACATTTTTGATGAAGATAGAGAAAGTAGGAAGCCAAAACCTTTATTTCCCAAAGATCATTTTATGTTGATTAGGAGAAATCAGTGACCTGAACATTAATGGCAATTACATACTTTCGGTTTGGATAAGGGACTGGTAAAACAAAATTATCATAATTAAAACGGTTGCCAAGATGGTTGATTGTAATTAGAGTTGTCGGACTATAATATTAACATTTTGAACCATTTACGTTTTACTTAATAGAAAACTTACCTTCAATAATAAAACTTTCAACATCATCAGGTTCAATTTGGAGTTCATCTTCAATAACATCAAATGAAATTTCTGGATTACTTTCTGCAAGTTGCATAAAAGATAGCAACCTCATTTTCTGCAAGTTCTGTTCGTGATTCAGACCTGAAACCAATTAAATTTTCTTGGAACCACCTTATGTTCATTTCATGATAAATTGAAGAGTTAGGATTGAGTAGTAGAATGGTGTGAATGATACTGAAAATCTAATTCAATCAAGTTTTCAATTGATGCACAGTGGTTGGAAGAACTTTGGTGCATTCTCCCTGGCCGTGATTAATGTTGCATGTTGAAAGTTAAAACCCTAATTTTTCATTAGTAATTTGAATACTTCTGAAGGATGCTTTTTCTTTTTCTGTGGATACGAAAAATTTTGATCTGCCTGTAGCAACGGAGACCGCAAGTTTAACAAAATTGACAGTAACACTCTACAGTTCTGTGATAACTTTGACAATATAAAAACTGAAAATGTCTATGACCAAAAAACTTCTTCATAGAAACTGACGACGTGGATGAATGAATTTTTTGTAGTGTTGAATTTTGGTAGTTAAATTGGCACTCTTCGGAAGAATTGATCCGAATGTGCTGAACAAAAATTCTCTTTCACGTGGCTTATTGACAGTTTATGATTTTGAATGTAAAAGTGGCAAAGATCACTTATTTCATGTAAATCAGAAGAACGTTAACATATATTGGAGAAAATTTTTTCCAGAAACCTTGTAAATATTATTCAAAATATGCTGAATGAATATTCTCATGGATAGAACTTGTTAGCAACTGACGTCTGTGAACAAGGCTTCTACACAATAGAACATCAGCAATGTTCTCAACATGCCGAACCAGAAAAACAGAGTGAAATTCTACTTTTGTCAATCATCAATAATTTCTTAAACACAAATTATCGAGTTTTACATGAAAGTTCTTGCTAATTTCAACAGTGGTCCATATGAGAGTAAACATTGCAATGTTTAGAATGGAAGATTCGTTTCTACTCCACTTTTTAATGCAATGTATTGTTAGTTGGAGTATGTACAGGCATATTGAGCCTTCACAACCTTCTTAATCAAAATCATGAACTCCTAGCATAATCTCACCACTAATATTTTTCAAATCTTCAAGAGTATTGAGGAGTAAACAAAACTCTATTCAACGTCATAAGTTTATAAAACAGGACTCTGATCTTACACAAATTTTACTTTAGGTGATTTAATCTGTGTTATTGATGACTTGTTTATTTTGTGGAAATTCATGATCACTTTAATGAGATGAATGAACATTTTGTCTAATTTCCACTAGGTTTTTTTATTCTTACGAGCGGTTTCAGGGTCTAACCCATTCTCAAGTAAAAACTAACATTTTGAAGTCTGAACCCGGGAGATACAGGTAGGCTGGGAGGCGAGGTAGTGATTGAATAAGGGTAGCAACTGTGAAATTATAGAGATTACCGGGGTTGCCAAACTTATAAATTCAAGCAAGCTAAGAAGGCCATGGAAGAATCAACAATGCTGTTTCCTACACCATGGGATATAAATAAGACGACTTGCATGAAACCCCAACCTCCAGAAATGTATGGATTGATCAAGCTCCACAAAGAAGGACATCTAGCCAGACCCGTAGCATCATATATAGATGCCCCAACCAGTAAGTGGTCAAAATTTTTAAATTCAAGATTCAAAGACCTCACGAAATTTAAGCCTTTCAACACAGATCTAAATTCAGTAGACCTCACCAACAAATTATTAAACATGTTTCCTAACATTCCAACAGACAAATGCCGTTCCCTAGTGAAAGACATATTAAATGAATGTAACACAAAGCCATATATATAATGAATTTTGCAATCGCTTGAATTCATGTCTAAAACAAACCTTCTTCAAATATAATAATAAATTTTATCTACAAAACTCAGGTCTTCCTATGGGCTCACCATTAAGCCCCATGATGGCAGACATTTTCATGGACACACTTGAAAATACCCTCATCCTTAATAACCCCCTTTCTCAGAAACATATTGTGTTTTGGTTCAGATACGTTGATGACATACTGTGGGCTTTGATAGTACAAACAAACAAATTAATCAATTTCAAAACTTCCTCAATAGTCTGCATAACAAATATTAAATTCACAGTAGAAATCGAACAAAACCAGGAGCTTAACTTCTTAGATTTGAATATTTCAATAGTTAATAATGGATTTCAATTCAATATCTACCGCAAAAACACCTTCACAGACTGTACAATTCCTTTTGACTCGTTCAGTCCACTCTCACATAAATTACCTGCCTTTAGGTCAATGATACACAGAGCTTTCACAATCCCCTTATCTGAAAAGAATTTTCAAGATGAACTAAAAATAATCAAACAAACTGCGTTGAACAATCAAGTACCAGTTTATCTAATAGAAAAGATAATATTAAAACGCTTATAAATAAAATATATACATATAAATTTTCAGAAAATATTCAAAATTACTTCTCCAAACACAAAATAACAACAGCTTTCATAAGTAATAATAATTTAGACAAGATTCTGTTCAATGCAAAACTCAAACGAGATAGAATAAAAAACTTAGGTACATATAGAATAGTGTGATGAATGCTCTGCAGTTTATACAGGCCAAACTGGTAGAAATTTTGACATAAGGCTTCATGAACACATCTGTTTGGACAAAAAATCTACAATGCATGAACATCTTCAAGAAACAAAGCACAAGATAAGATAATCTCAAAATTCTACACACATGTAATAAAGGGAAGAAAGTGAATTCGTTGGAAGCCATGGAAATTGATAAATCAATAAAAAACCCGAAATATGTACCCCTAAACGAGCAACTTGATTTATGTAGGTGTCCACTCTTGAATTTTTAAGTTTGGCCACCCCGATAATCTCTATAATTTCATAGTTGGTACTCTTATTCAATTACTACCTCGCCTCCTAACCTACCTGTAATCCCATATAACCCGGGTTCAGACTTCAAAATGTTAGTTTTTACTTGAGAATGAGTTAGACCCCGAAACCGGTGGTAAGAATAAAAAAACCTAGTGGAAATAAGACAAAAAAGTATTTTCATTCATCTCATTAAAGTGAAGGTGATTTAATTCCATTCTACGGAGAGTAAATATACCTTGAGTAGTAACAAACTCCTTATGTTCTTGGTAAAACTTGAGGTACGCAGCAAGGTTTTCACTAACAAAAATGTTCAACAGATCATGTATCAACTCTCCTTCAAGAAATCTCACAGGTTTGAGGTCAAGTAAAGGATCCAGCAGGAATGTTTTAGGATCTGCCAAGGCCGACACAATACATCTAATTGCATCTTCTCTGGCATGAGATGCATTTTTGTCTGTGTAAGTTCCTAGAAGTTCTTTCATAACCATTGCTGCTTGTTCACTGAAAGAGATAATGTTGAATTAAAATTGTCTTCAAACATAATAAAATTTGAAAACTTTCAAATAGATGGATTTAAATACCTCTGATTACTCTTAAGTAAGACTTCATGTAGAAGTCTGTACAGTTTTTGAAGTTGATCACTTGATGGTGGACAGTTGGCAAATTGCTGCTTGAGATGCTCAACATCTTGAAACACTGCTTTTACTGAGTCTGTTTGCTTGGCAATTTGTATTAAATGGAAATAAACCGAATATCGCATTGGGGAATGATCATCCAATGATTGGAAAAGTAGCCACAAGCTGAAAAAAATTTGGGTACATGGGAATACATTCGTAAAACTAAGAATATGAATTGGTTATATCTCCTGAGGATGCAAAATCCATTATAATGAGATATGCAAATAAATTGGTCGATTGATCCAGGGTAATCCCTGGGAATTCTAAAAAATGTCAATTCAAATTAAAATATAACTTTTGAAAAAATTTTAATTAGACACTAATTTTTATTCACTGTCTAAGTATGCAGAAAACAAACTTTGTATAGTTCAAGTAAACGATATAGTGCAACCTACCTTCCAACAGCTCCCCTTTAATAATATAGTTAGGGAGCTAACTGATTTCGTTATTCAATAATCATTTCTGATTATATAAGAATCACAATAACTATATAAATATATGGATTGATGCAACTGGTTTTTCTTTATTTCCAATGTTTTATTATTAATAATTGAATATTAATACTTGTTTACAAAAAGGATTTGAAACTTCAATAAGTTTTAATGACATGCGAGCATGTTCGATAGCAGACTGTGCTATCATCATCGTGGCATTACTAAACATTTTCACTTCTTGTTTGCTCTTTTATGCGGTCAGATCGTCTTAGACAGGTATTGGCTTGGGTAGGAATCTTGATTACGCTTCTATCTCGGTGTTCGATTGAGTTTGCCTGTACCTGGGTTATATCAGGTAATATTCTTTATATGGGTGTTTCTCTAGGTTCATTTTTCTAGGAACTTGTATCGTTGTATCGTTTTGTGGAGTATGTTGAATGTTAGGTCTTGTTCTGATTTGATTTTGATTTATGTAACTGATCCAAAGGTATGATGAGTCTTTTTCAACTAAAATTACTTTTTTAGTCCTCTTCTGCCAGTCTTCTTTGGTAATATTAGAAACGTCTTCTTTAATTAGCTCTATTACCTTCTTACCAAATTTTGAAAAATTATTTTATTTTTACGTCTGATGCTTTATTTCCATTTTTCCCAAATCAACTCGATGGGATTGAAAACACAAAAATAGGGGTTAAGTCTCAGTATGGTGTGTCCATACATTTCAGCAATACTCTCAAAGGTATACACTTTTTCAAATGTTTTTGTCTGTAAAACTTCAAGTAGTTGGTTTTTGGTATAGTAATCTTCAAAATACAAATTGCTATCCATTGATAAACTTTGTATTTCAACTTTCCTCGAATTTTTATTCGGTACTTTGATGAGCTGTCGCGAATGATAGGAAGCGTTGTCAAGAATTATTACACTATTCGCATCCTAATTTAGGATCAATGTGTTTTCAAACCATTCCTCGAAATATATATGTTCTCATGGATAGACAATATTGCAGTCCTTAAATTTTTTTCACATAATTTCAAAGAATTCGGAATCCATCCATTACTTCCTCCGCAATGCACAATGATTAGTAGCTATCCTTTGTTTGCAGGCATTT
The DNA here is from genome assembly GCA_015342045.1 of Leptinotarsa lineolata. Lineage (NCBI taxonomy): Eukaryota > Metazoa > Arthropoda > Insecta > Coleoptera > Chrysomelidae > Leptinotarsa > Leptinotarsa lineolata. The sequence goes on from WOGR01007181.1 coordinate 10,709, forward strand.
TCGAACAATATTGTATTTTTCAATGATTTTATCAGATGAGCATCTCGTTTTTCGTTCATGAGGTTTGTTTTTGACTATTTTACGTATAGTTCCGCAAGGTATTTAGGTCAAATCTGATGTTGCTTGTAATAGTTTGGTCCCCTCGAAACCAAACTTGAGATGTAGATTCTTATATGCATTGAAAAATATTCTTGGTATACCAATATTCAAATGCATTTGAATCTTATTCACTGGTATCTCTTTTTAGCATTGTTCACCATCGCTATTGGAATCACTACACTGGAAAAAGTCTGCGTTGTTATCACACTCAATAATACATTTTAAACAAATAACAAAAATTTTAAATGATTATAACTGCGCCAATATCGAATTTCAACACTCAAATCGCGATCAGTTTCTGAACTTTAACGATTTCTATTCGTCACCGTAATATAATTCCAAATTTAATTTCATGACTCTTCAGCCAATCATAAAACTCGGTTTGTAACAAGTATCCAATACGAACCGCCAATTCTAGAGTCCACGTGGACTGGCAGGTGGTTCATTTTTATGCGTTGGGTTTTTTGGCCTCTGAGAAAGCTGACAACCTTTAAGTGTGCGCAATATCAGTAACTTGGACTATACAAACAATTGAAACGGCATAGTACCTTTTATAGTGACTTTTCATATCTGGTATAATAGTGCAAGATCTCAGAGCGATCAGACATAACTTATTTTCACATAGGCAAAAACTTAGCTTCTCAGTAGCGTCTTAATGTTCATTGAATACCTGCGTGCTTGTGGAGCTCGCTTTGTGACACCTGGGCAGGTACCGGGTATGGAAGGTTACTAAAAATAGGCGTTACTTAACTTCAATTTATATGGCTGATTTTCATATAGATTTTGTAGAATATTATTCTGAAATAGTATCATAAGTGTCAGACACTTTTCATGGACCATAACTTTGTCAGGCGCTTTAAAGCTCCTCAAGAAGTAAATGAACTCTACTTATTTTTACATAAGTGATTTTCAAATATGTTATTAAGGTAACTATTACGAAGTCATATTTCATCAGTCAGACAAATTGTTGTGATCAAATATTCCCTAAACACAAAAATTATTCAGCCGAGAAAATGAGTGCGAGAGCACTATGTGCATGCGTCTCAGAGTAAAATGTTTAAATAATATTTTAATTATTAAATAATAATGCTTTCGATTCAATATTTTTGCATCTCTTTATCAGTAAGACGAACTTGAACATTAAAGTTAAAATCAATTAATATTCAAGTAGATTAATTTATTGCATACAGGGTGTTTCAAATTCAATATTCACCATTGGGATCTCGAAAACTATGAGAGTTACGAAGATAGTTAAATTGGGACAAAGTTGCGCATTTACTTGACTCACAATATGCCGCTGAGAAAGTTCTGAAATTTCGAGTATATCCGGAGATATCCAGAAAAAACTGAAATTTTGGAAAATGGTTTTGATTTTTTTATTGCTTTATTTTTGGAAGGAATCGAAAATAAATTGCACTTTCACATTGCCACTTTTTCTCTGCTACATGATGTTGTTTTCAGATTTGTTATCCGACGTTTGGTCTTCCGGCTACCATTACCAACTTTATTTTTTCTTTTGGGCGCTACATTAGATCCTCTCTGTTTTGAATAGGACCAGATTTGACCTTTTCAATGATGTATCATAAGTTATCATTCTTCTTAGAAAAATTAGAGATATTGAAAAAAATTAATTCTTATCATAATAGGCTTTGACTTACTTCGACTTTATTACAAATACAATAGAAAAAGTGTTACGACATCGGAAATGTATTCAAACTTGTATTCCGAAAGACGACAACCATATCGAAC
>WOGR01007182.1:0-12556 GCA_015342045.1 Leptinotarsa lineolata
ATATCAGAAACACGCGACGGATTGTGGCTGCTCATCGTTTTGAGGCCCGACTCAGTACGCCTCGAACATCACTGTTCAAGAACTCCTTCATTTGGAGAACTGCGTTCATTTGGAATAAACTTTCCGAGAACGTTTTTCCAAATAAATTTAATCTCCAGCGATTCAAATCCAATGTGAATCGTTACTTTCGCACAGGCACCGCTCTTAGAGCACCTTGAGAATTTTCCTGTAGTGCTTGTGTTTTGTCCGCCTAAGTTAAATTTTGTAAGGAGGTGAGTTTCACGTCTATATTTTACAGCCTCACTTTCCAGGTTTAGTTTTTTATTAACAGTAAGAGTATAGATGTTGCTACATCTTTTTTTTCGTACGTATAGGTTTTCGCGGAATATAAAGTGGTCGAAATTAGGCCTAGACCTAGACGGTCACAAGTATCACAAGTATCTTTCGTTTTTATAAAAAAAGGCTTTTGTTGCTACTTTCGAAAAATAACATATGACTAAAGCATGATGGTGCATGGTCCACGAATGTCTACATAAAATTTACACTAACAGCTAGATACGTCGGGAGATCCATACTTGTGAACATCGAGATCACCAGATCTAAAAAATTTTTTATGGGACATGTCAAGTCCTTGGCGTATACAATAACAGTGCATGACGTAGGGGGCCTGAGAAACATAATAGTTGCTGGACGTCAAATTATAGCAAATACCCACGGGACTTTTGGAAGAACACGCGATTCAATGAAAAGACGAGCGGAGGCATGTTCTGAGACTATAGAAGTAGCCATTTTCGACAACTGAAATTGTTAGATTGAATTTTTTGTTTTTTACTTTTGAGATATCCCAAATATCTCTTCAATGGTAAGAAATATAGAAATCGAGCAAGAGACGATCAGTTTTGAAAACAGAATTAGATTTTTAGAAAAAGAAGCCAGTGGCGTCGTAAAGTTTTGAATGGGTCAGGACTCGAAAGGTTTAGTACTTCAGAAATATATGAGGCATTAATTTCGATCACTTTCAACGTCCTGTTATATCATCAACAAAATGAATTGAGTATTCCAATCTCTGTTTTTGATTACGGAACAGCAGAACGATTATTTTTTTGGATATATAAAAAAATTTTCTGTGATGGGTTTGAAACAGTTAAAGAAGCAGAAAAAATAAAAAAACGGTATTGATATAACTCGTTTATCTTGCTAAAAGCGAGAGGTGTCAAATCTGCCGATCTGGCAGATGATACAATTGCTCCTCACCTACCTATCCAAATATCTGGATAAACCTCATCTAACTAGGATAGTACCCAGTACCTCATCTAACTAGGATAGTACTCGTGATGCACTGTTTGGAACTAGGATAGTACAATTCCTCTGAGTGTATATTCGTCGTCACTTTTATCCGTGCAGAGAATTTCAGATCATTTGGATAATTTGGATTTTGAAAAATAACGACAATAATATTCACTGTAGAATACCAGTTTGTTATGTTGAATATTATTCTGTCAATATGTACTATATCGATTTAAAAACAAATTAGATATTTCTTTGTACTTGTATGTCAAGACCACAGTGGCAACGATTTTCTAGTATTTGCTATTTTATTTTGATAAATGAGAAATGAAACTATCTATGATATTTACCTACGACTATTTTATAAAACTGGTAAATTTTATTTCTCATTTTTCACGATATCTCCTACCATCTCTCCTACATCCATCATTATAGCTATTTTATTTCTTGAATTTCAATCGGTCGTGAATAGTTCTGCTTCCAAATATGAAGTTGACATTTATAAATTTGTGATATCATTCATTAAATAAAATCGTGATGAAATGAAATTCTGCTGCCTCAATTAATCACAGATAAAAAGTGACATGGTATAAATAACAATCAACGTATTTTTTTCCAGAGTGAAGACATAGTTGAAGCCTGTTATATGACAGAATGGTTCAAAGGAACCCAAAAAATTCAAAGAATGCTTGTCATTATCATGGAAAGGGCAAAGAGACCCGTGAAGCTGAGAGCTGCAAACTTCTTTTATCTCAATTTACAAACTTTAATGGCAGTAAGTATTCCCTCAACACTGTATTTCTGGAAGTTGTTGGAGGCAATTGACGCCATAAATTTTAAGATGCGGAATTTCGACAGATTTTCCTCGTCAATAAATATCGTGGACTGTTAAAAAAATGAGGTGAATGTACAAATTTCGCAGACTACGTTCATAAAAGTTAGAAGTGTTTGCGTGATCGACGGTTTTCTGCTATCCAAAAAATGGATCAAAGAATTTGCACGAAAGTTAGGTTAGGTTAAGGTTTTGCTCACTGTTTGCTTCGATTAACGTGTCGCAGTAGATCAGGAATTCTTGTCAAATAGTCGTACGGTCAATAAGGAGTATCATCTTGAAGTTATGCGCCACTTGCGAGAAACAATACGGAGAAAATGTCTGGTTTCGTGGAGAAACAATTCATAGCTTTTGCATCACGATAATGAATCTGCTCACTCGTCATTGCTTATTAGTAATTTTTTTTGGCCAAAAACAAAACCGAAATCATGCCTCAGCCACCGTATTCACCGGATTTGGTACCCTGCGAGTTTCTCCTATTCCCAAGATTGAAGAGACTCGTGGAAGGACGGTGTTTAGCGACGACTGAAGAGATAAAAACTGAATCACTAAAAGGGCTGAAAGATATACTAAAATGTGCATATCAAAACTGCTTTGAAGATTGAAAAAAACGCTGGCAAATGTGTATTATTACTGAGGTGGACTACTTTGAAGGAGACAAATTATAAATTGATGAATAATTAAAAACTTTTTGAGAAAAATGAAAAGTAACTTATCTTTTTGAACAGAAAGCGTATTTGATTTGATTTAATGGGTAATTGTTGATCACAAAGATTGAAACGCTTTGTCAATTATTTAAACGCTCATTTCCTCGCTTACTGCACTGGAAAAATTTTTGATATACCTTTTTGTTATCTCAATGTATTCAAAATAATATATTTCTTACGAGGCGCAAACTATGTTGTAAGAAGTAATGATAATATTTTTGAAAAGTCATTATCGTGATGCGAAACTCTTCAACAAAGTATTCTCTATCTACAAGGTAAAATTGCGGTTGAAATATAATAATATACCTCCAAAGCAAGCACTTTCTCCAATCACCAGAAATGCAGGACCCTTCTGGACGCACGTTTCATTTACCAAGTTGACGTCTTCAGAGGGTGACAAAAACTAATTCCTTGCTCTAAATCTTAGTAGTTTTCTTCATCTCCTGAAGACGAGAAGAGTATTGCATCGAGATCGTGATCGAGAAAAGTGCTTGTCTTGAATGTTTTCTACGCCAGAGGTTCCAGTTTTACCTTTTAACAATATACCTACTATAGTCATCTTTGGATAATAAAATTGATAGACTTGGAGGGTCCTGTACAGTTGCACACAACATTTTCAAGATTTTTAATCGTGTCTGCCATGAACATTTACCAATGAAACTACGAAGTTACAATTTGTATCGTTTCTGTTAGTGTCTTTTCAACTCTCTTAAAGACCATTTTTTACAAGGCTGTCTGTTGGATTTCTTTACTGTCGATGATGTTCCAATGGGATCCATATTGACTCTTTCCCTTTCTTTATGGTAGAAGTCACACCTTTTAGATGTACAAACATTGGCTGCCAATTTACATTTTCGACGATAACAAAAAAATGCATATCCTCACTAAAATCTGGAGAAATACCGTTTCTCTGAAAGACAGGAGTCTTTTAGTGTCGAAAGTGTGGTGTAGTCAACACGTTTAATTTTGTGCTCCGACAATGATTCGTATAGATTTAGTTCCAATTGAAAGTTTTTCTTCGGATTTGGTTCATAATGGATGTATTTACTGCCTGATTATGCAGATGAGATGATCTATAGTGTAAAGTGTTCGCATATTTAGTTATTTACTCCATATTAAATCATTCGGCTAGAAAACAGTATCGATAAAAAACAAAATTCAACCCCCGAAATAATAAAAAGTGACTACTTGAGAAGAACACAATGATACAGGAAGCCTTGAAAGTAGAGAGCGAGCTGAACGAGGTAATTGACGAGCAGGAGACTATCATCTCAGAAGCTAAATCACAAATAAAACAGTTTGAAGATTATATTGATTTCATAAAAAGTAAACCTGTTATGACAACTTCTGTCCAAACAAATGCATTCAACAGCATCTCCGTTGGTACACAAATATCTGACGTAGATAGCAGACAGACAGCCTGCACACAAATGGCAGTTGAAATTACCTAAACTACCAACGAAGAAAGTACTACTCTAAAAGATAAAGACTCGCTGAATAACCAAAACAAAAACGATCACAAGATTTCGATTAAATAGTTGCTGAATCTGAACAAGAGTTTGATGCTGAATTTGAAGAATAAAAAAAGCATTATATATGATTTGTAAAAAAGCTTCATTACTCAAGATCTAAATACGAGCATCTGCTGCTGGAATTAGCCCGCAATGAAGAATACGTACAAGCGTTGGTGAGAGATAAGTCGGAAGATGATACTTTGCAAAAAATATGTTGACATCAACACTTGAAACGGATAATAAACTACTTCAAATGAAACGGGACAAAGTCCAAGACTTAATGGTGAGGAAAAACCAAGATACCATGTCTACAATGGATAGTCCTATCAAAAATACCTCTTCGCCGACGGTCTTCTCTGCAACACAAAGCAGCACGTCATGTAATGATATATAGTCTCGGTATAGGAGTAAGTGAAACTAGCGAACGAGTGGCAGCATTAAGCAGCATTACTCAGAATCCAAACTTCTCATTTTAGGTGACGAACTTGGACTAATACCAATATAATACTCATTTCTGTACCCTACGGCAAGATTATTCAAAACAATGATCGCATATATACATTTAACTGCAAACCTAATGAATATGCAAAGAAACTCAATCACTATGCAGAAGGCGATATTTTCCTTTTGGATATCAACAACAATACAGGTAAAATTTTGAGTATTACTGCAATTGTACAGAAAATATCAAGAGATAATGCTCAGCCACAGAAAAAATGTTCAAATTTAAGATTTTTGACTGCGGAGAATGATTTTTTTCGCACAAACCAGGAAATGTTGACAACAAAATAACATCCCAAAAAGTGATTGTCAAGAAATGAAAAATAATTCCAACCCTCTAATTTTATTGAATATACAACTACTTCGTAACAAGACCAACGACCTATTTGCCTTTCTGGAAAGCTTGAATTTTCCTGATGTTGTTTTACTGACAGAACATTGGTGTAAGGAAGAGGAACTATTCACATCTCTGAATACTCTGTGTTATCCACGTACTCAAGAAGTAACTCTGCTCATGGCGGGACTGCCATCCTAATAAAAAATACTGTTTTAGATAAATTTTTCCTCACTCATTTTGATAGGTAAGAAGATTTGTTGGAAGAAAAGAGTTTTGAATTCCCCTTATGTCATTGTGAGAAAAGTAATTTATATATCCTATGCTTGCACCGATCCCCCTCTACTGACCCAAAGTTTTTTGAATAAGCTGGAACTAATATTATCCGACTTACCTGTGAATTGTTCCATAAAATAAGAAGGAGATTACAATGTTAACTTCAATAGTCATGATTCACTAGCTACCGAAGACATAAAAAACTTGCTGTCTACATTCAACTTGGTATCTTGCCCTGTCACTCTATCAGGTTTGTCTGATCATGAAGCAGTTAGCTGCAGCACACTATTTGATAATACAAAAAAAACCAATGCTTGTAAGTTTGGAAAACCTTATAGTAGAGCAAACTATAGTAGGTTCTTTCAGAATTGTCTTAATGTCAACTGGGAAAGTATCCTCTCTCGTAAAGAACTGTTTTGCGCATTCCACATTGTCTTATGTGATGTCTACAATAAATCTTATCCCAAACAAAAAATAAATATAAACCGAAAAAAAACTTTGCCTGACAAAAGGGCTGAAAGTAGCGTCAAAAAACCTGCGCTCACTACATTACATACGGAAGTTCACAAATGAACAGTAATTTCATGATTACTTCAATCAGTATCGAAGAATTGATAGATCTTTAATAAAGATTGCCAAAGAAAGATACAACCATAATAAACTTAAGGCTCTGAAAATAAGGTCAGAGAGTCCTGTCAATTATCAATATTATTAGGGGAAAATCGAAGACAAAAATTGAGGATATATCACTAAACCACAACACAATAAATGATTTTTACTGTTCCATTGCGCAAAACTTACGTAACAAAATAACACCCACACATTATTCCTTGAAAATCTTGGAACAATACACAATCAGTGAAAGCCTTATCTTGTAAGACACGAACATTCGTGAATTAATAGGAATCTTGAAAGATATCAAAAACAAGAACATGCTATGATGAAATTTCAATCTACATACTACAAAACCTTTCCTTATGTGCCCTCAATGTACTGGTTTCACTAATAAATATCCCCTTCATAGCATTATTGATTTTGGAGTCGGTCTTTCCGGTAAATAAGCATAAATTAAAATTTGCCTCAACTCCTAATCATTATGGTACCCAAAACAATAAGCCCATACCTACTGAAACTCCCATTACCTACTAAACATCTCACCAGAGAGTATATTTGCTGGCAAGATGTTAATCACTTACCAGTTGATATTAGGACGGCCAACTTGAATGAAAGTCAGTTCGGAAAAACTGTAAAAAGTTCTTTCTGCAGGAATTCTTTCATTCATTGCATTAACTGTGCATACAATGTTTTATATTTCAGGTACTTCATTATGTGTCTCTGTCTATACTATTTGTTTATTTCATTCTCCTGACTGTCCCGCTAGATAACGTACCAATTAGTTCATGTTTCTAGTAGATATGACTACACTATTTGTTTATTTTATTCATCTGACCCTCCACTAGACAGCGTACCAAATAATTCAGGTTTTTAGTAGACATGACATATGTTTTATTTTTATTCAAGCCTTGTCAATGAGGTTGTATGATTTCAAACAATAAAGTATATTTATTATCATTATTAAAGTTTCTTACTATTTTTTAGGTGAATAACCTTCCTCAATATGAAGAATAAACAAAGCTAAATCGAAAATCTGCTGAAGTGTAATAAATCGCAAACTGAAACCCCGCAAAGTGGGTAATATAAACTCTTCAGTGGTTTATATTACGAAATAACTTTGTGGGTGAGTTTTTCACTTTGCCTTTCATTACACTTCAAAAGATCCTCTTTCAATGTAGCACCGTTTAGTTTTTAGATTATGAGAGGTTAAATACGCAAAAAACAATAAGAAACGTCAAGAGAAAGTTTCGGTTTGGGTTTACAGTAATCAAGTACATTTAATGCTAAAAAACTCTTCAAGACTAAACGTGATAAAACTTGACATAAAATGTATTGGCTCAATCATGTTATACTTGAATATTACTATAGTTGAGTAGCAAAGGTAGTGCAATCACGTTTTCCAAACGGCAAAAATTGCTTGTCAGAAACTTGAACTATTTCGAATTGAAAAGTTGTACACACCTTAACAATTTTGAATTATTCATAATCATACCTTATTTGGGGAAAACAACTTCTTTGGGATATTGCTGAATTATATTCAGAAAAACACCATCCGCCTGATTGGAAACCCAAACATCACAAGGAATCTTGATAGACTAGGATATTGAATGATATTTCTCTGGGAAGCTTTCGACTAACTTTATTACACCAAAAGCAATATATGACATAAGTATGCAATAAGCTATAGATGCCTATCTTTTCGATATTCAAGTCAATACACCTCGAAATGAACTTTATAAATTATAAAAACTCTTTCATTTGAAGAATGGCGTTCTTGTGCATCTTAATGAATATATTTCGAGTAATTGACAGTCTTCAGTATTTTTTTTCAGATTTTGAGAACATCTTATTCCTACTTTGCAGTCTTATGGCATTTATACAGCAATCAATGACAGTAGTTTCCGGTGTTCCATCGTATATTGTCACCAAATTCAAATAATAATTTTGGATTAGTTTCGATTGATATTTGAATAACAGCTATAACACAAACTGAGAGAAATACATAAAAAATTAGAAATGCACTAACCTATATCATGTGTAATAAATTATGCAATGTTTGTTGACTAAAATAAAGATATATAAAAATATTCTGTTGAGTTTTGTAAATTACTGAAGTAGATGTCTGTTGGGAAAGAAAGGTTTCGGCTTTCTATTCCTTCATCTTCATTTAAAAAATATGGAAAACTTCCAAAGGAAGAAGGCAATTAACCTCGAAATAAACGTTTTGTCTTGATATGTAGAAAGTAAATTTCAGACAAAAACTGGGAGAAAAAGCTATCTCGAAACCACTACTTCCATATAAATATTGAATTGTACGAAAGAAAAAGTACTTTCGAAACAATTAGGTACTTCAATATGAACATTGAATTATACAAAAATACTTTTTCCTATTGAGTTTGTACTTCAGACATTCGTTATGGAATTGAATCAGATATTATTCACAGAATTAATATCAAGTAGATTTAACGCTAAAAGATTTATGGAAGAGATAAGATTCAAGTTACATGGAACATTTTCACACTAAAATGTGGGATACTAGTAAGGAAGAAAAAAGGCAAATCATGTCGAAATAAACTCATTACAATGATGTGTAGATTATGAGAAGAATTGACTTTCAGACCGAAACTGAAATATTGGTGCTGAAGAGGCAATAAAACGAGTGTCTTATTACGAAACATCGATGTCCGCCATTGAGGATAGTAGTGTTCCATGTAAGTGAAATCTTACCTCTTTCAGTTACTATATTGCGTAGCAATCATATGAATGCTGTCTGATTAAATTCCATAACGAATGTTTTGAATACAAACTGAATAGAAAGTAGTTGTTTATGGAAGTAGTTGGAAGTCTGTGCATGATCTACACATCACTGTAAAGAGTTTATTTCAAAATTAATTGCTTTCTTCCTTTATTTGGAATTTTCCCACATGTTTTTATGAAAATGGGGAAGAAGAAAGCCAAAAAGAAAATCAAAAAATATTTACTTCTTGATAAAAATCACAGGAAAACAATCTTTCTACTGATTCAAAGAAAAGAGTTTCCAAAACAAAGTGCAATATTTATTTATTGTGAATTCAAATATCTTATCACGCCAGGTTCTCAATTACCTCACTCCTAATTGGGTCAATTCCAAAATAAAGAATCAAATAATCCGTAATCTTCTCCACGATTGTATATTATTATTCCATAAATCCGCTATCAGCAACAAAACTCCGCAAACTATCAACCGGTGCTTCCGTTTAGCAACGTTGCCAGATATATTTTCAGTGAATAGCGTACCCGCGATAAAATTTACTCATTGCCTTACATAACAGACAAAATAATCTACCATTGCCCAGCTGGACATCCTGAAACAGTTTCAAGTACGAAGTAATTACAAATATTATTAGAACTGGCCTGTTATGAGAGTTACAGACGGTAGGTAATAGTTTTCATGTTATTAAAAAAATCATTTGGTATGTTTGGTTTGATGGATAAAAGATTGAATGTTATCGTTGCTGGTAAGAGAAAAAGTCGTTTGATTTTTCCTTGTTGGTTCTTTTACTTTCACAAGAATAATTTTTAATTGGCGAAAAGTTAGTTTCCATAATGATATACATGTGATCTATCTAGTAGCTTATAAACTGTTAAAAATATTGTCAATTGTTCAAATTGAAGGGGGTATATTTTAGGAAAGATATGTTTTTGGAAAAAACTTTTCGAAATAACTACTCCATCTTTACACAATGAATTGTGAGAATCTTCCGAGGTAAACTCTTTACAAAGATGTGCAGATTAGGCATAGACGTTATCTATGCAAAATCCCTTCCGAAACTACTTTCACATGAACAATTAAACAGTTGTGATCTAAATACTTATGTGTTTTCAAACTTCGAACAAGAAAAAGTGATTTCTCTATAATTCAGAGTTCCTAATGAAAGATAGAAAATAAATTAGAAATAGGTAGATATGTTTGTCTAGAGCCTCTGAAGAGCAAAAAGAAGAACTAAAACGTTAAATGCTAGTTCTAGATGAATATTATTCCTCAATACATATCTGAATTATCTAGGTCGGTCTCACTGTATAAGTGAATTACTTCTACTTAGAAATTTTGTAGACAGACGAAGCGAGTTTTATTAAAACAATCAGTAATATTATATTATCAAAGGTATCCCAGCAGGTAGTTTCATCACGATGTCACTTTTCCACATTCTGCAATACAGTGCGGTAGTTTTAATAAATACCCTTCACAGAAAAGGCGAATATGAACTATTTAAGGTGATTTTTAATTACCAGACTTGGATTTTGTGTATATGTTTTTTATGAGATTAAATGAAAGTACAAAGTTTTCACACCAAATGTTACACTGACTGAAGTTATGACGTCAATAACTTCAGGCATATATGAAATTTATCAGTAATATCCGAATGATGATTGATTAAATGAATTTCCGAAAAACAATAATTTCTTTAACAAAAATCAATATGGCTTCAGGAAGTGATTCAGCAATGTCCACAACAGTCCTGGTAACTAGTATCATAAATAAACAAGATAAAATATATTCATGTGTATTTGCTTCACTGTATTGGAAATAAGCATTTGATACTGTTGATCATACTATCCTCGAACAGATTTTAAAATAAGTAGGTGTCGGAGGACTAACCCTAGCGTGGTTCAAAAACTTGCATATTTGTGAGCTAGACTGGTACAAAAAGTTCAAAACTGAAAATTTGTTGTGGAGTTCCTCAAGGATCAATTATTAGAAGAACCTCATTTTTGATAGTTATCAATTCGATCTCAACATTTACGACTTCCAATCTCTACGGATATCTTCGATTGTTTATATAGGAAAAGTCGAAACACTTACGGAAAGTTTTCCCATATAGTCAGTGGGCATACTTGACGACTGGCTATGAATCGAATTATCTAAAGAAACTATTCGTTTAGGCCAGTCTCAACTCACTACACTGTAGGTTGATGGACTGTCGGATGTAATTCGACGCCCTTCGTGGTATTAGCCAGGGGAGTAGTTGTTTTCTGATAGGTGTCAGTCCATTAACCTACAGTGTAGGGAGTTGAGACTGGCCTGAACGAATTGTTCCTTCAAATGATTTGATTTATGGTGGGTTGTTGAGAAAATAAGTTGAATGCTCAATTCCGTGGGCTTCGTACATTCGATTGGCGATTTTTTTTATGTTGATAAACTCGTCTGGAATATATGTTTATAGTTTCAGCTATTTGACATGTTTAGTTTGTTGGTGAGAGGCATAAAAGTAAGAAGTGTTTTGCGTGTTCGGCAATTTTCTGCTATCGAAAAAACGGATTAAAGAGTTTGCATCATATTTTTACGTAAAAAATGGTAACGAATCATGGGTATATAGTACTGACATCGAAACCAGAGTCCAAACGTCCTAATAGAAGAGCCCAGCAGCACCATAGAAAACAAGTCAACTTCTGTCAAATGTTAAGGTTTTGCTCACTGTTTTATTCAATCACCGTGGCGAGTGCATCAGTTCTTGACACCTGGTCGTACGGTCAATAAAGAGTATTATCTTGGAGTTATTCGCCGCATGCGAGATACAGTACGAAGAAAGCGTATGATTTTGTTGAAAAACAATCATGGCTTTCGCCATGTTATTTTGTTTCCGGGCAGAAACAACACCGATGCCAGTGACTTTTTTCTGTTCCCAAGATTAAAGAGACTTATGAAAAGATTGCGTTTTACGACGATTGAGGAGATGAAAGTCAAATCGCTGAGAGAGCTCAAGGACATTTCAAAAAGTGGAACTACACAAATTGTTATGGGATGTTGATCAGACGAAAACGATCGATATATCCATATATTTATTGAAATTTCATAGAAAATGCATTGTTATAGGTCGTAAACTCTATTCCAACCTCTAATAATTGCAGTGGAATAGAATTACTGACATTCTATTCATTGAAGAAAACTAACACATGAGATAAAATCATGTGTTATTTCTGTGGAATTTGTAATAAAGGTATCGAAAGAGTTTCATTACAGTATCGATAATGGCATGAGTTGTTATAGTGGGTTGTTTACAAAATAAGGCTCTAATTTCGCAGGATACCTAACGGGTGATTTTTTAAGAGGTATAGGATTTGATTTTACAAACAACACAAAAAATTTGAAAAAAAAAGGTGGAATCTTTATTGAAATCAATAGAATGATCAATATAATTTAATGTTTCAAGATGATTTCATGCAAATGTCCGTGGCTCCGCTTTAGATGGCCCATGCGCAAGGTTCAATTTTGGCACACTCTCTCTAACATATGGACGGATATTTCACGTATACATGCTTCAATATTGGCTTCCATAGCGTCAGTCGTTGCTGGTTAATTCCTGTAGACATGAGCCTCAACATGACCTCACATAAAACAATCCAAAGGCGTTGAATCACACGATTTAGGCGGCCAATTGACGGGCCCCAAACGTGAGATAAACTGAATTTCAGCAGTTCGGACTTCCATTGTCTAAAAATTTGTAAAATG
>WOGR01007184.1:0-12554 GCA_015342045.1 Leptinotarsa lineolata
CTGGAATTGCAAAGGCTGCTTCTCAAAAGCTTGGAATACTGTTCCGAACCAGAGAACTGTACACACCTCAGCAACTTTTGATGCTTTATAAAGCTCAGATCAGACCTTCTTTGGAGTATTGTTTTCATATATGGAGCTCCGCCCCTAAGCTTCTGGATTCCATCCAGGAAAGAGCCACCCGCCTGATTGGAGACGCGAAAATCACTTGCAAACTTGATAGTCTGGAACATCGAAGAAAGGTTGGAGATTTGTCTCTCTTCTATAGATACTTTCACTTGGCACATTTGATTCCACCAAGAGCGGTTCATATCAGTACACCTCGAACTTTACTGTTTGAGAACTCTTCCATTTGGAGAACTGCGTTTATATGCAATGAACTTTCCGAGAACGTTTTCCCAAATGAATTTAATCTCCAGTGATTCAAATGCAACGTTAATCGCTACTTCCGCACAGGCACCGCTCTTGGAGCGCCTTGAGCATATTTGGAACTCCGACACATCCAACTATTCGACGGGATGCGATCTAACCCCTAAAACTCAATGGGATTAAGGGTCAAGTGATACTTCATATAAAAGATCATCAATTTCTTTCTTCAACACTATCTACTTTTTTTTAATTTGATGCAGTGCGTATTGGGAATGACGTTAGGGGTAAATGTCAACATAAAGAAAGTAACTTTCTATAAGTTTCAACAAAAATTCTTGTAGCATTCTCAAGATATGTGATGAAATCGGCGGATACTTGATAAATTCCCTAACGTATTCAAATAACACTTTATTGAGATTTTCACTAAACAGTTTTACAAAAACGCAACACATGTTTCCCTATACAATGGCTTCTTCAGGCGTGTGTATACTCACTGTAGTATTTTGAGCAGATCAGATACAGTATCAGTTCAATCTGAAGAAGATCCACTTATTGATGAATCAGTAATTCATTTTGAGGGTAGGTGTAGTTTCATACAATATATTGGCATTTACTGTCAAGAAATCAGCCCATAAAAGGAGGCTATAAAATGTGAATGGGTGCAGGAAGTGAATCAGGCTCTGTTTATGAAGGTATATAATTCTACAGAAAAAACTAGGCAAACGAGTGGTAATTGATATCACGGTAGAAATTGTTGGGAAAAAATAGAATGAACTCACTAAATCTGAAAAATTATAATATTTTGAAAAAAAGAGATAACCGGTAAGTTTAGTTTCGACAACCCAAGAAACTATGTCTTGTAAAAAGGACCCATAAAACTTTTGTAACGAAAGAGGTGCCTTACTCTAAAATGATTGCAGAATAAAACCAGTATATGGGATGGGTAGACCAATGTGATAGGCTATAATCATTATATGAAGTCGAATGAAAGGGTAAGAAATGGTGGCATAGGATTTTTTCTATTTTTGACCTATGTGTGGTAAACTTATATAAAATATTCAAATAGAGGTCGCAAGGATCTACTATGGTTTTTGAAGAATTTTGTTTAGCTATTGTAACTTCTCTTGTTGGTTACTACACAAGATGTGAACAACGATGAAGTCAGTCATCGTATATCCCAGACAGTGTAAGGATCCAAAACTGAAAAACGATGTAAATATTGTAGTTCATAGATCACGATGGCTCTATACAGATCGCAAAGTTTCTAGAAGCCTTTCTTATAACAGAAATTGTTTTAGGCAATTCCATTCTCAATAGAGCTTTTAAGGACCTTGTGGTTCCTACCATGGATCATCTTTTTTCAAAAACTATAATTTTAAATTTTCCTAGTGTCATTATCATTTCTTTTGCATGATTATAATACTGAATAACTATCATGGTTTTTATTTTTATGCCCTTCATAATTTGGTCCTGACTGGATTGAAAAATGTAAGGTAATCGATACTCAACATTACTTGAACTCTGATCTACTTCAGGTTGAGGGTAGAAAATCTGATCACACTCTTGATAATTGAGTCATTCTGAGACATCCGAGAATGACTCAATGAATTGATATGAAGCCGTAGGAAGACCAGACTTTCTGAATCTGTAGATTAGGGAGGGTAAGTGTAGGCCCACAGCACTTACACCACATGTGACCCATTGTACATCCTCCCAAGGAGTTGTCCTCCTAGGTCATCATTCGTACTGTCCTTTCCATCTCCTTAATATCGGAAGGTGTAGGCCAAGACTCGCCAAACACACTCTTTTATTGACGATAACTCCGGACATTCACATAAAACATGTCAGAAAGTTTCATCTTCCTGTTCACACATCCTGCATAGAGGTGTGTCCACCAGCCCCATAGTATGGAGGTGGCCAGTTAGAAATCCTACTGTTAGACGTGGGTTTTTCCTGGTCATCGCCAGATATTTCTTCGGCTCCAGCTTCCCAGGGTCGCCCAGAGTGATCCTGGCAAGACTGCATCCTTTGACTCCATCCTATCTCTTCAGGGATTGAGCATGGGTGTAACGTTTGGCTAGTCCTGCAATTGTCGAAGTCATCAGGCCGTAGGTGTCACTGGGTCCCAAGATTCTTTGTCCAGTCGCTCTCCTGGCTAAAGAATTGGCAATGCGATTACCTTTCCTCCTATCGTGCCCTTCAACCCACCTCAGGATAATATTGTTATCTACCGAGGCGTTGTCTAAGTCTTGGTGGCACTCTAGTACTAGCTCTGAGGTAACACGTTGTCTGTTCAAGGCTAATAGGGCTTGTCTACTGTCAGTGCAGATTATTATGTTTTTGCCAGAAATTACTTTCCTGGTTATCTCTTTTGTGGCGATTGAGATACCAGTCAGTTCTGTTGGAACCACGCTGGTATATTTTCCACTCCTCACTTAATCTTTAGGCTTAGTGGTTTTTGAGCCATCTGTATATATGCGTATTGCATTCCTAGCATCTGACGCTGCGTTGTATTTCATTTGTATTTTGTAGGGTTTGTTAAACACAAACCTGGGTTCAACTGCATGACGCCCTGCCTGCAGTAAAGGTAGCGCAGTGAGCGCTTTTCGCCATAGGCTTAGTCTTCATTGACCCATTCTTACCTCGAGATTTACACCAGCCGTACGCAATGGTACCATGGTCATTTACGCAGCCTCCTCAACATACAGGTCCAGAGGAGTCAGACCAGTGTTTAATTCCATTGCTTCGGTTGGTGTTATTCTCATGGCTTTTGTGATGTTTAAACAGGCCAATCGCTGTATTTGATAAAAGTTTTGGATGGCCGTTGCTTGTAAAACCTTTTGTCTCCGTGCAATTGCTCCGTACGTTAACATGGGCCTTATTATTGCAGTGTAGATCCAGGTGACCACACGGAGTGAAAGACCCCATGTGTGTCCCACTGTTCTCCAAAACTACTCATAGGCCACATATACTCTTTCTACTCGATACTGTAGGTGAGAGTTCCATGTTAGCTTCCTGTCGAGGGTAATACCAAGGTATTTCACCTCTTCTGAGAAGTTTAGTTTGCTTTTGAAGATTTTGGGAGGCTTTAGACCCAATAAACTTTTTTTCTGGTCGAAAAGACCATCTTAGTCTTCTTGGTATTGATTGACAGTGAGTGTTCCTCACACCATGTTTCTATTAATTTGAGCCCATCCTGCGCTCTATCGTACAGTGTGTTTACAAATTTGCCGGTCTGCAAGATAACTGTGTCATCTGCATATGCAATTGTGTAGAATCCATTATTGTGGAGGTATCCAGGGTATCCAGGACTAAGTTCCAAAGAAGGGGTGATAAGACCCCTCCCTGTGGACATCTCCTCATAATCACTCCTCTCACTGTAATGTCTTCTACATTAATATTTATTGCTCTACTAGAGAGAATCTTGAGTATCCATTCTCCTACTACCAGGGGTACATTCCTAGAGTTGAGTTGCTGGGTAATTGTTGGAAAGGTTGTTTTATCAAATGCATCCTTGATATCTATGAATATACCCAGGGTGGGTGGACCAGACTTTATTTTATATTCTTTGAAATTTTTTCTAGAGACCTTGATTTTTTACCCGATAATTCCTCGAGATCTTGACTTTTCCCTGGGGTGTGAAAAAATGGCGAGACAACAAAAAATTACTGTGACCTTTGGTTTGTCCAGAAATTGGCGAAGAATTGTAGCTGAATTTTTACTCAAAAAAAGGTATACATCCATATCACAATATAAACACTTTATTTACATTAAACACCAATTAATGGTTCAAATAAAATATTTTGTACAAGTATAAAACAGTTATAAAATATTGATTTTCAATTTTCATATGGCACTTGGTCGTCACAGTCATATACATAGAATATCCACATAGAAATAGAGACATTCGTCAGTAGATACTCCAAAAAAGCATTTAGTAACCTGGTGACCTCAATAAATAACAACGAAATAAATAACCTTGTGAGAGAATTCTTCATTGAATTTTTATTTGATTTTGACATCGCCAAGTTTGACGAGGCCAAAGAAGGATTTTCCTGGTTCGAATAGAGACAACCTTCCTTCGGTAATATCAGCCAAGGAGACCTTGTCATTCTCTGAAAAGTATTCCACTCCCCCGGTGTAACAAGTATTACCTTTGAGGGTTCTTGCGACGGAATGTATTGTCAGAGTGCATTGGAGAATCATTTCATTATTTTTGAAAACTCTGTATCCAGCAGCATCATGCTCGTCTAAATAATAGATCTGAAAAAAAAGATCACTGATTGTCAAATGTCAAAAAGTAGAATAAAGAAGAAGAGTATCTCATTTTTAGATTTATTTATTACTTTGAAATAAATGTGATGTAATTACATTAAAACGATTTCAGCAACGAAAAATAAATTCATTTAACTCCTTTCTTCGTATAGCTATTTGCATGGCTTTGTTGACTTTTTTATTCGTGATAACAGTTACAAATAACGTGTTTGGTGTATTTTGGATGGTATAAGTACACCCAATGTACAAACTAATGTCAGGTTTCAGGCAGATACACATTTCATATATCTGGTGACGTCATGCCCCGTTTTGCCGAACCGCTTCATTGAAACGGTTTCCTAGAGCATTTCAAAGAATTTCTTTTTCGCGTAAAGCTGAAGAGAGAAGATTATGCATGTTATTCTTTCGAAAAAACCGAACAAGAGTCTTGGGATTACTCAGGAATGCAAATACGATCCGATGGCCACTATTTTCGAGAGAATAGTTAGTGAATAATACTTCTACCTATTGTTTTAGGATTTTCGTATGGATATACTTTCTTGAAATAACAAGTAGGAAGCAGAAATCATAAAAACACGGGAGACACCTGAAGAGAAAAATTTACGTACCTGAGAGTAAACCAGATACAATCCAGATTCTTTAATAGTTACATATCCATCGTTAAAAGAGAAATGAGAGTCCATTTCCAAAGTTTCAACCCAATCACTAGATTTCCAGTCTGTAAACGTTCGTTGGTGGTGTCTGATATGCCCGTTGCCTACAAAAGTGATATTGAAATAGAAGTGTGAGGTAGGTCAGTCAAGAAATATAAGAAAACATACCTAAATAATTCGTATGTTGTCCGACCACATATTTAGAAGTATCTCCATTGTAGTGTATAGCGGGTAGTGGTTTAATCCTCCCAGTTCTGTAGTGTCCCTCGTCTAAGGTTTCCAAATTTGAACTTCGCTGCCTGTATCGGCGTCTTGCAAACCCTTCGTCACGTACAATTACGAAATCTGGCGATGAAGTAGCAATACTTTCCTAAAAACATAATATTAATTCAAATGTGTCTTGTATGTTATCAGATAGGGATTTATAGTTCTCATGTTTATGGTTTTTGGTGGCTCCCTGTATATTATGACCTGTGGTATACTCAAGGGTACGCCGAGTATACCAGGCAGAGTTCAGGTCAGCAAAGGACCCTAGAGAACCTCTAGCAACGCCAGGGGTATACCGGATTCCGTGTAGCTGCGGGTCGGTCTATATTGGAACCACGAAACGAAGTATAGGGACCCGTCTCTCCGAACACAAAAGAAACTGTCGCCTCGGACAAACTAACAGATCGGCTGTAGCCGAACATGCTCTCAACGAAGAAGGTACCCACATTATCTCATTCGAAGACACAGTGATACTCGACAGTACCCAAAACTACTACCCAAGAATATATAGATCCAAATACATAGGGATAATTTCAGTAGAAAAGAGGAGACAATGAATATCAATGAAGGCTGGCTACCTGTCCTGAGAGGCACACAAACACGAACAGGTAATACAACTAAGAAAAATATAAATAGAACGACCAGTACTGAAATAGTAGTTGATGGAGTGGATACGATAGAAACAAGAAACCGAGCTTCAACTCGAGTATTGGGACCGTTACCACACCGCCTTTGAAAATGTCTACCGCAGCAGTAGACGAAACGTCGGGCATAAAAGCCTGCAGACCACGGTCAAAAAACCCGGAAAATAGCTTTCATACAGTTATCTCCGGCCGTGGAAGTTTACATTCTTCGGTTGTTCTGATGTTTTCAATAATCGAAGAGGCATAGACTTTCATTCAACAACCTTTTTCAAAGTACAGATCTTTTTTTACAATTTTCGGTGAACTGCATATTCATGACAATTCATTTCTCATAGACTGTTGAAGCTTGGCTTTGCAACGAATCTCAGTTCCCCTTTTATCTTTGTTATTCGTGTTTTGAGTAGGTAGTCCTCATGATCCGGTTAGGTACCACCAATGAGTTCTTTTACAGATGAAAACAGTGCTATCCGGTATTGGATTATGAATGCATTGCTTTCATACTCAGTATTATCGGGAGTACCTACCAATTGAAAAATATGGACTGTGGTCCTCAGGTGGATGTCACTTACACTGATATGAGCTAATCCCTCACAAATTCGATGTTAATGATATATTTTTGTTTTGTGAAGTTCTAACGTATGCCTATTCTCTTGAATTTTTTCATGCACTTTCCAATGTTGACGACTACATAGTTTTTCTTTTTTTGTATAGTGCCACCCCCAAAATGACTCCATATTGCTCAATTCTTATAGGCTAAACATACTCTGAGGTTTTGCTAGATTCTATCAGGGAAAGAGCGATCCTTCTGATTGAAGACCCAAGCAAGAAGGAAAAGACTTATCATTTAACATTTTCCTAAGTTCTCCCCAAGAAAATTTTCAACAGGTTGGAGTACAGGCCTTGTTGGATAGTTTAAGGAACATCGAGAAACAGCAAGTCGTGACATGTGGTTAGGTTGACATCTGACGATGAAAAAATTATTTCGCAAGTATAAACACGAAGATGAAAGGGATTCCAAAGAACCAACGCTGTTGGAATGAATAGCAAAGCTTGTATATACTTTATTCAAACTGAACCAACCGAACCGAGCTCGAATACAATAACCTCAACCCCAGAGATTGTGGAGAGAGTTTTTCATTTAGATTATAATACTATATGGGTTTCTCTCCAAGAACGATGGTTAGAATTCAAACAGGTTGAACCATTGGTGAAATTAAGAGGAAAGTATTTGTTTTCACAATTGTCGAAACAGTTAATGAATTCCAATGAATGATTTTATTTAAGCGATCTTGGTTAACACGAAACATTTTTTAATAAACAGTAATTCACGAATTATGAATAGTCTTAGAATGTAATAACGGTAAAGGTTACTTTACACACCTGAACCGAAAAACAATTTTACTCGACCAATAGCACTAATAGCAAGATAATATTGGATCTAAAAATAGACTGATCGGAGAATAATAGTTCTAGGTCAAAATGGTTTGCTGGTGTGACAGTATCAAATGATTTTAATCTAACCCAAGTACATTTTCTCAAAAATAAACTATATTTTTTTGGTGAATCTTTAAAAAAAATAGAAATGTATAGGGTGCAATAATCAAACCGCCATTGTATTATTTTAATGATTTTTTTCCTGTAGAGAAGTCAATAGTTCTGATTTCTTTGGGTTTTCAGTCTTTCTAAATCTAGAAAATATATCTAAATGAACAAAAAATCTGTTCGAGTGTAACAAACGGCAAACTGGAAAGTTCACCCATAATAATTTCTGCGTGATATGAAATTCTGAAGAAAAAGTCTAATTCATCAGTAACATGCATTTATTAAAATTTGTCAAAAGAACAAGGTGAAAAGTACCTACAATAAACAAGAAGTTTTGATATCTGAAAAATATTTGTTGAAGCTTCAATTGAGCCTAGTAATACAAACATATAGATGGGTGTTCTACTTCCAGTATTTGTGCCAGAAACAAGAGCTGAAGTAGATTATAAAGAACGGTAAATTTAATATGAAAATCGTGTATGAGATAATTCTCCGTTTCTGCTATAATACAATATCAGAAAATTTTCCTCACCACTTATCTATGTAATATACATCATATAGTACATTAAAATTTGGAAATCTTGAAAATCTGCTTTGAGTTTTTTCAAATCCTATAAAAGTTATAATACTCATTTCAGATTCGGCTAATCAATCATAATATTCAACAGCACTCATCATTCATATGTTCATTCCACAAATTTAGGCGAATACAAACACTTCTTTCTGTGAATATTTTTGTTTTTGTGAGGTACAGTTAGTTATCCCTATAATATTCAGACATTCGACCAAGGTCTGATTGAACATTCAATTAATTTCACTTCAGAAAACAATTTCAATCGTTAGAAGGTTAGAAATAATACCGGTTCTGTGTAAGAGCCTTGTGACACACCTGACGTGACCAAAATGGATGAGGATTGGAAACCGTTTATCGGAACTATCTGATACATAGAAAGTAAATCGTCGCGATAGATCTCTGTGCCAGCGATTCTGGCAACTTAGATAAGAATATGTTCTGGTCAACTTTGTCAAAGGCCTCGTGAAATCGATATATGTATACCGATGTATATGATTCCGTACTAGGAAATATAGGAGGAGAATGAATATTACATTTCACCTTCCATTGACCCTGTTATTTTATCCCATGCTAATTTCATAATCTTTCTTAGTATGTTCTAAATATCATAAATTGAGAATCCACAAATATATAAACTCGAGTTAGACGGGACAACCTGTATTTTAATTATCGTCAGGTATATGGTCAACATTTATATTGTGTTTGAAATAGTGTTACAAGAAATCAATAATAGATTTGGCACCTTGCCCAAGGTGAAAATCAATTGACCATTTCTGTATTTCTCATAATAGCGATTGAAATATTTATTATGGATCGTAAAATCTGACCGTTTTTATGACGTTCCATTTGATTTGTTTCATTATTTCCGTCTTCGGGGATTTCATAATCGATACATTACAGATGAATTTGATTTTCTAGGTGCTGATGATAAAAATATTTATAAAACGAATTTGAGTTTTTTTAAATATAATTTTTTATTTATTATTTTTTTCAGGGCAATCATTGGCAAGGAGATGCAAATGTAATTTGTCAAAGGTAACTATTTTTGCGGAACTCTACCGGGCAATCAACTCATTCCACCATTTTATTTTTCAGAAGAAATTATTCTTTTATACATGACACAAGTTACTTATATTAGTAAGTTGACTATACATTATTTATTCTTCTCTTCAACAATATTATGTTACAGTGGGAATGATGTTCAAACAGATGTGGCATTATTTGAAATGTTCAAAAATCAAGAAACTGGGCTACTTTCAATTGGACAATTTTTGACGGTGAGTACTTGTATTGCAACTTTGATTAAAAACTAATCACTCGAAAAATAATAATCATAATGTATACAGATTTTTTTCAGGCAGTACGAGCAACAGGTCTCAGAAAAAATGACCCTAGACTTCAGAATATGATGGAAAACTTGAAACAAATATCAAAAAGTCCGGATGGAAATACTGTAGATACCCAAAAACTAACTCTAGATCAATTCAAACGGTAAGATGTTTTATAATTCAGGAAGTGGTTAGAAAGTCAGTAGAGAGTTAAAATGCGTCAACTTTTACCTATACCGGGGAATTACAGAACATTGTTAGTACACCTGGATTTTAACTGAAAGGTCCAGGGTTCGAATCCGCCACCACCCACATTTTTTTTCATGAGAATTCATCTAGTCGATTGTTTAATGATTCTCTACTTTACATGGCTACACGGCAAATAGCCATGACACTTCCAAGGTGGTTCGGAGCAGTACTGATATAATTTACACAGGACACTGCCAAAGCAGTGTCGCCAATAATAAAACTTTTATATACCAAAACTAATTACATCTCAAAGTAGCTTTTGGACATAGTTCTCTCAAATTTTATGTAACAATTTGATGATATAATTATAACAATATAGGTTATCTCATATTCTCTTGGATGTAGTCGTAAATTATTTGCCTCTATTTTAATACTGTTAAGTATTTATTAAATATGATTTTAGGATACCAATACTTAAGAATAACTGTTCTGAAACACTCTGAAATCAAATTTAATGATAATATTTATAATTATAGTAGGTTCTGATAGGTCGAATAGATATTGTAAACAGAGTAGGTATTCTCAAAATGCGGCATACACTGTTCTAAATTATATGGCATTTCATCTAAAACTCTTGCACGAGATATAGCTAGAACTAGAGAATATTTTCCAATGCTGGAAACTCTAGTGAGTTAACAAGAATGATGTCTTCAACTTGGCAATTCAAATTTTTCAATACTGAAGATGACGTTGAGGTTCAAAAATTTTTCGACGACAACAACGTTCAAATATGGTGTATTTGATGGTGAATTGAATTTGGAATATGGAATTAAAACATGAATTGAAGCATTTTTTTTCAGAAATACAAAAATACTCGACAATATTTCGAAGGTGAAACTTTGAAAAAGAATCATTTCCACCCATAGGTACTTGAGATATTAATTTATTTTATTTTATGTTATATACGTAAGGTTAATGAAGGTCATTATTATTATTATTAATTAAATGAATAGCACCTGTAATATTCATATGAATTCATTTCTCATTGAACTGTAACATAAAAGTAAGTGAGTCATTGTATTATCACGCATAATAAAATATTATTCAAAAAAGACTCTGCTAGACTTATTAATCTTAGTCGTAGGTATCTAGTTGGATACCTAATTAGATGACTTATTGAAAGAAATTCCGATAATAACACGGTATAATATTTGGTTATATCAAAATACTGCACCTGCACATAGCAATATATTTGTCAAGGTCTATTTGGATATAGGTTTTTCCAATAAGTGGATTAGAAACGTGAAACACTAGAATGGCCAGCAAGATCGCATGACATGGGCTCAGTTGACTTTTTGAGACTATTTGAGAAAATAAGATGGTCTTCGAAGAACACACCAAAGATATAGCTGTTCTTCAGTATAGAATTATTGATATATCTTGATAGAAGCTTGTTATGGTTAGAAATGATGTAGTAGTCAGACGACTGGATGCTTGCATTCGGGCGGGAGGAGATAATTTTGAACAATATTTATAATGTTTCTTGTTGATTATACTTTAGTTCACTATCAGTAATTATCTTCATCAGTTAATTATGATTCTTTATTTCATATTTTTCAGCGTCGCAAATATTTCAGATGCAGTGTGTGTACTAAGTGTTATACGACAAATTGAAGAAAAAACAGTTTACAGTTGATTCTGAAGTTGTTTGAAATTCTAATCGAGAAATTAGTGGTATAAACCAACTTTTTAAAAATAGGAACGACAACAACGAAAATATTGTCTTTGTTATTAGCGATATCCTCGAAAACTTTTTTCATATTCAGAGGTTATGCATTATTTTAGCAAACAGGGATTCTGAAACTGTAAAGAATTTAGACCAGTGGCGTGAAAAATTCATCATTTCTGTTAACTCATTTGAGTTTGCAAAGTTGAAATATGTTCCCTATTTAGGTAGTTCCGTAGATATTTCGTATCGAAGTTTCAGGTGTGGTGCCCTTTTTAATATTAAGTTGTTTCAAAAAGTTTTGTCCGTTTTTATGAGTCCGTTTTATACTGTAATATTTCAATAAATACTACTTAATGAATTTAATCGCAGTGAGCACTATTTGAATCAGTGTACTTTAGCCAACGTAACACAAGTTGATCAATTCCGTCAGCATTAAAATTGTGTGCTCAGGATTCGATGAATTCGACGAAGGCCGTTTTTGCCTGGGCCTGATTGGCGAAGGTTCTACCCATGATAAAATGCTTGAAGAGATGGTAGTCGGTTGGCGAGAGGTCTGGGGAGTATGGTGGGTGTGGCAGAAGTTCAACGCTTAATTTATTAAATTTTTGGACGGGCGTTGTCGTGGAGCAGGATCAGACCTCTTCTGCTGCTGGCGCGATTTTTGGTACATTTTGACAATTTCCTCACCATAGGACTCTGTGATGGTTTGGCCCGGTTGCAGAAAGTCATAATAATAATAATAATGATAATAATCACTCACAATAATGATCACTCATCCCACGGTGTGGGGAGTGGTCGTTGGTTGATAATGCTGGCGCTCCCTTACGAATGTATCGACAGCCTGAGCTCAACGAACTGCACAATCCGATAACCCCGGATGACATTCGAAGAGCCCTTGTGGGCTCCAAGAACTTTGCTGCTCCAGGCTCAGATGGGCTGAACACTTATTGGTGGAAAAAGCTACCAAGCACCCACCGCCATCTGGCC
>WOGR01007185.1:0-12553 GCA_015342045.1 Leptinotarsa lineolata
ATACAAAAATTACCAAAACGAAAAGGTACGAATTTTCATGTGTTAGGGTACATACCTGTCGAATTCATTGGGTTATCTGAATTATATTTTGAAGAAATCGAAACAATTTACAAAAGAAGTAATGACAGGACCGTAATTTAAAATTGTTGTCACTGATGATGGTAGTTATTTCAAATGAAACGCAATAAAATATCAAATATGATATACCCTTGGATTGTGAATTTATCGCTTCATCAATATCTGTAATAGAATAGACAGGTTCATATTAGAAAAAAAATTGATGGTGGCCATGTTGACACGAAACGTTTTATCGAATATTTATTATTATATCGTCATTGTACACTTTGGATACAATAACATTTTTTCTTTCTATTTTTTGATATTTGCCGAAAAAACAATGCAATTTAAAAAAAACAAAAATAACACTTTTGGTTTTCCCCGTATAACTCGAGAAGGGCAAGAGTCCCTGTTAATTTTCTTCGACTATTATATCGTTACCGATAACAGTTACCTTTTTCCTATTTAATCGTCTTCGTATCTGTTACGGTTTAGAATATTACGCTCGCGCAAATTCCCCATCGATCTATTCTATTTACCTATACTTCAGACTGCAGAAAAGTTCGAATAACATTGGGTCTCCTCAACAAGTACCTATCTTTCAAATAATATGTTCCATTTCCTTTTTCACTTTCGATTATTCCCGGCTGTGAAGAAGCTATTTTTTGGGTATGTTGGCCAAAGTCTGCAGATTTTTATTACTGACATTTTGTTTCCAACTGCGTTGCACCTTATTGAAGACGATTAGGCAACGAAAGCAGCCATCTTCTTCCCAAAATATTATTTATCATTATGTTGATGATATTAAAAATATAAAATTTATAGAAAAGTATTTCTTCCAGAACTGCATATTAGCCATATTTTCCGACAATAAACCGATTTCGAGATGTCCTTGGTTATACTAGTAGTAGGAAAGGAAGAAAAGAAACAGAACACGTCTCCTACACAATGTACTAACAACTTTCTGCAACACAATAATATGTCAAATACGTAATACACGCACTACAGACAATGTTTTGACATGATGTTGCCTAAATTCTACAATATATATATATATATATATATATATATATATTGTTTGAGTTCCAGTGTATTTGTTGTATTTGTAGATTCTATCATATAAAAAATGACAACTTCAATACTTTGGAAATAGTGGAAATTCCGAAAATACGACGCTCCTAGATATCATCATTTCGATATCATTCATCAAATCAATCAAACCATCGTAGTGACCTGGAGGTGTTCGCTATATCTCCTAGACTCTCCACAAATCATCATCATATCATTCGTATCACCTGCATCATCACATGACTCTCTGTTCCGTAATATCGTAATAATCCTTTCAGAAGTTGAAAACCAAATACGAGAAAAGAAGAAGAAACAAGGGCCCATCGCAAAAATTATCCACCTCATTGATAAAATTTTATTTGGAATAGTAGTTGTTGCGGTGCTTGTTTTTGTTCTGAGATTCTTCTATGCTGGTCTGGCACTGGGGTACTTTTTGCTAGACGTCAAGTATTTCATTATAAAAGCCATCAAATTCTGGATTTGGATTAAACAATTGAAAAGTGTCGAGCCAATAATTCATTACGAGCACGTGGAGCATGATCATCATGGTTCAAGCGACAGCCACGTTGAATATGAGCACGATTTCGATGATCACAATAACCACGACCATCATAGCAATCCTTACTGGAAAAGAGAAGATTACGCCCATTCCTTAGCTTACTCCAAGCAGAAACCAGATTCAGTATCATCTTGGTGGGGATAAACTTCAACAGATGTCCTTTGTTATTCATTAATTTCCATTCGCTCTAATATAGTCATTTATTTACGTTTCAATTTATTTATTTATTTATATATTTATGTATTGAGAGTATCTCATTATCTCTAAGTTATTTCATTTACATTTCATTATTTTCAATTCACAATTTTTTTTTCATTTTTCCTGTGACTTAGTTTTAGATTTTATGTTTAGTGGTGAATTATTGACCCTTGTAGTGGTGTTAGAATAGTTTTAAGAGGTTATGGATCAAGTGGTTATGGGGTAACCAATTTATCTCAGGTTTAGTTGAAAAGTAAGTAAGAACTTCAACATAGAGTAATTCCTATATTTTATTCATTTTGCTAGATTAAAGTTGGTTCTATTATTTTGAACTGACCAATGAAATTTATAATTTAGTTTATTCATAAAGTGTTATGAAGACAGAATGAAATAAAATATCATAGGATAATATCCGTTAGGTGTTATTACAGTATGTACTCGTTTATATTCCGTTATCGTTCGTAAAATAACACGTACTGCAAAAAGTAATCTACCGGACTTATAACGTAAAATACTATAACGACTGAATTGAAAACAGGTATACTAAAGCATAACAAATAATAGTTTCCATTATCATAAACAGTCTTTCATTGAAACGAAATAAATGATATTCCTATAGAAACTATATAAGTTACTGATTTTCACTCAATAGTTAACTCAATAATTTTATTTCCTAATGTATCAGATTGAGTTTTTCATTTTAAGCCGCGTCCACATTATGCCGCGATTTGCCTTTGGCAATGTCAATTGGCAAAGCCAAATTGGAAAATTCAGCGACTTTAAAAAACGTCTACATATGTGTTGTCTCATACTGATGAAGATTTACTAATTCACCCACTTTCCGTTCTCATTGGATTCCTTTGAAGCCACTGAGAATATTTATCGACATTCGGCTTTACGAACTGCCCTTGCCAATTGGAAAACAGTGTGGACGCGCCTTTAGACTTTAATGGTGAAATTCGGCGAATACCATTTTATATTTTGATGTTCATTTGAGAGAATATGGACAAGAAGAAGTGAATTTTGTTATGTAATGTTTTGAAGTTTTTTCAAAAATTATATTGTTCAAAATCACAATTTTTAATCTATAATATAGATACTGTAAGTGTGGGTAATTTCATGTTCCTAACTAACTAAATATCAATGTAATATCTGAATATGTTCTATATGTAGTATAGGAGAAATTTATATTTTTCTAGGGAATATATCAGAGAAATATCATTATCATTAATCGTTTTTGCAGATTCTCAATGAGTCAATATTTATCTAACTGATAGAAAATATTTTTGTGAACATAAAATAAAAACATTATTTTAGTATCTCGTAACCAGCATTTATTCGAATTTCTATTCTTCTCATTCTGAATGGAAAAACGCGACGTTTAAATTAGAAAGGTTCACGAAGCTTTCATCAGTAGAAGGTACAAAGTAAAAGCATCAACAAAACAATGGTAGCTTTCAGTAGTAAAATTTTGAAGTATAAAAAAGTGGCTTTGAAAAATAAATTCTTTGGAAGTGTTCGTCGGATTTAATAAAAAACTTTATATCATAGTGTGAACTTCATTTGAATTATATTATATTTTCGTCTGAATATTTGAAAGGTACTCAAACATGGAGGATTCAATTTGTATTAAAAATTGGAAGTTTCATCATAACTAGTCATAGGTGATATTGTTTGTACTGAACATTTTCGTACCTTATGAATGAATACATCATTTCAAAATTTTCTGTGTTTGATTTATTTTAGTTATAGACACATATGCATATTACGTATAGTCAGTAGGCATACTTGAAGACTGGCTATAAATCAAAAAATTTGAAGGAACAATTTGTTCAGGACAGTCTCAACTCCCTACACTATAGGTTAATGGACTGACACCTATCAGTAAACAACTACTCCCCTGGCTAATACCACGAAGGGTGTTGGATTATATCTGACAGGTGTCAGTGCAGGAATTTCACTGAAGTATTTCTTGCGTATGCAGGAAATACTTCAATTAATGATGGCCACTACCTTGCAATGACGAGAGGTCAAATAGCCCGAAACCGGTCTGCAAGCGTGCCCGTTCAATAATTGAAAATCGATTCCGGTAGTTATATCGCCAACAGCATATATGCAGGAAATACTTCAGTGAAGATTTCTGTACTGACACCTGTTGGATATAATCCAACGCCCTTCGTAGTATTAGCCAGGGGAGTAGTTGTTTTCTGATAGGTGTCAGTCCATTAACCTACAGTGTAGAGAGTTGAGACTGGCCTGAACAAGTCGTTCCTTAAAATATTCTCCCAGTTGTATATTTCAGTTGAAAAAAGATATAATTAACCCAATACCTCTATGAGATTATCTATCTAGTAAAATTCCTTTTTTTCCATCGCTGCATGTTTTCTTCAGTAGACATAATTGTTGTGTTTTAAAATTGGGTTTGCCAACGATTACATTTTCTATTGTATCAATTTACCTTTTTTCAATTTGGTTTATTTCATGAATTATTCGTTTGTATTGAAATGTTTTCGTTAATTGTTGGTTAGTTGAATCGATACTATAAACTATTTCAAATATATTTGTACCTTTAGATACAAAAGCGATACAATTAGGAAAATTAAGTGAAAATAAAATGGGTTGCAAGTAAAACATCATCTTCTTTTGTCTAACTTATTCACAGGATGATTTTTGTATAACTTGATCATTGGTTCTGGAAAAGGAACAATGGGATGGAATGAAAATAGTTTCAAAATTGCGTTTCTAGTTTGTATTCACAAGCAATAAAAATTTCATAAATGGAAAATTTTTGAGGAAATATACCAATCAACGAAAGAAAGTGTTTGAAAAAATCGAGGATTGGTAAATGTCATAATAAAATTGAAATCGATATCAGTGACTGTTTATATTTTGTTCATTTCGTAATAACAAATTGATGAAAAATACCTTATATATTTTGAAAAGATTCCAAATGGTTCAGGAAACTTTTTATTGCATTTTTTCATTAATATCCTGCTGCATCTTGAAACTACACAGAATCCCCTACTGGCAATAGTTTACTTATTCACTGGTAAATTTTTTGTTCTACCAGAGCAATAATTTTATCTAGATGACAATCCAAAGCAAACCATGATTCAAAGTTTTGTACCAGTTGGTATTTTTGGTTGGTATGTTGGTTTTATGGTATGTTGACATTATTTCTTGTAAATATTTCCTTATGCCATTTACGGTAGTGTAGAGATTAGCACATCCGCCTTTCAAGCGGAAGACCGGGGTTCAATTCCCCGCCGGGGCCACCGTGCTGGGCAATCGCACGTTAAAAGGTAAGGCCTCGTTAATCCATTGCTCGCACAAGTTTCGACTTCTGAGGGTTGACGTTCGTCAGCTGGTTACCGGAACGAACAATTTTAGAACAATCCATGACACAATGAATATTTTTCAAAGTTTCTTAGACTTCCTTCTGACATAAATAGGTGGGGTCGTTTCTGTAGGTAGATTTTTTCAGGTGTATTGTTTCAGGTATATTGTCTCAGGTAGATTTAGGTAGAAAGTAGGAATATGTTAAGGTATAAAATAGTCCTTTATTACACTCAAGTAGATTCTCTATTAATGTGGGTTCGTTTATTTTTCAAATTGTAGAAAATTAAAAACCAAAAAAAGTTAAGAGACTGTGACTTCGCCACAATAAAAATGCCTTTCAAAGAATGACTCAATAGTTTTTTTTTGTGTTTCAGTCAAATGCAAATCAGTCTCCTAATAAGCCCAAAGATCATTTATACAAAATCTTAGTAATTGGAGATCTAGGCACTGGAAAAACCTCCATAATCAAACGTTATGTTCACCGGTTTTTCTCACAGCACTACAGAGCCACAATCGGTGTTGACTTTTCTCTGAAAGTACTCAACTGGGATGACCAAAATCTCGTGAGGCTGCAGCTTTGGGATATTGCAGGTAAATCAGATAATACTATTTACAGAACTGATGGAAATTCTTTATACATCATAAGTAGTGGCAGAAATTAAATGATATTCCTAGCTTTTGCTCTAACGAGTATTTGTTTTTCCAATTTGTTCAAATGGAGCCTGTATTTGAAGTTTGTCTTTACAAGTCAAGCAGGAAAATAGGGAAAATAAATGTCGGAATGGAAATAAAAATATGTTCGCATAGGAAATCATTGGGACCACAGAGAGTATCTTTATTTCTGTAAAAATATAAAAGGAGTGAATCGTTCTCAGAAGAATCCACTGTTTAAATTAAAAGAGTATCTATATTTTCTATATTTTAGGAGAGATTAACTTTTTGAAAGAAATGTTTTTTGGCTTTCTACATCTCTATCTTGATACAAAAATGTGAAAATCTTCCAAAGAAAGGAAGGAAGCAATCAATTCCAAAAATAAGCTCTATACAAAAACGTAGATCATGCAAAGAAGTAACTTTTAGACACAAACTGAAAGAAAAAGTCCTTCCGAAGCAATTATTTTCTCATAAACATTGAATTACACGAAATAAAAAAAAATTGAAACAAGTACGTTTATATTTACGCTGAATTACACGTAAATATTCTTTCTATTCCGTTTGTATTCCAAACATTCAGAATGGAATCAAATCAGATATCATTCACAGGATTCCTACACAATATTATAATTAATGGAAAAAGTAAAATTTCTCTTTAAACACTGTCATCCTCACTAGTATACAACCCGATGTTTCGCCGTGAGACACTTGCCTTGTTGGCTCTTTAGTACCAAATACGGATAATATAAGAGAACACACTCAATTCGTTCATAAAATTACGCTTTTTTGTCATGGAATATTTTGTACTGAAGAGCCAATGAGGCAAGTGTCTTATGGCGAAACATTCGGGTGTCTACCAGTGAGGATGACAGCAGTGTTCATGTAAATGAAATTTTACTTCTTTCAATAATTATATTGTGTAGGAATTCTGTATATGATATCTGATTCGATTCCATTAAAAATGTTTGGAATACAAACGAAATAGAAAAAAAATTTTTTCGTATGATTCATCGTTCATATAAATGTATTTGTTTCGAAAGTATTTTGCGGTCATCAAAAATTATTTTGTGGGCTTTTTTGATGTTTTCGTCGGTGAGGGCCTCTTTGTGGCGTTCACTGCTTACATCTTCTTAGCAGATCATTCCATCTCGTTTAAACTCAGCAAACCATTTCTCAACGGTTGATTTTCTTGGTGCAAAATCCGATTGATATTTATTATGCCAAGCCTTGGCTTTAACAGTTTTCTTTGCCAAAAAGCAGTGCTTTATTGAAACACGAAATTCATTTTCATCCATTTTCTTCAAACTAACAAACGTTGCTTTACTCAAAATGTTCTATCCCACAAATTTATAGTCCGAGAGCTGCGAAATTTGTACAAGTCAAAAGTTAGAGTTAACTGACCTGGAACCAACACTTGGACAGGATAGAGAGGAAAGCGGAGGTAGCACTGATACTGGGCAGTTGCACCTATGGAAAAACATGGGGGCTAAAACCAAACATGTTGTAAACCCATGATAATATATGCATCTCTGGTCTGTTGGCCAAAGATGAAGCAGGCGACCGCTATTAACAAATAAGGCAGGGTGTTTGGGAATAACGGGAGCAATGAGAACTACTCCAACAGCTGCATTGGAGATACTCCTGAATCGACCTCCTTTACAGTTTGATACTGAGGAAGACTAGGATGGGCTAATTCATCTGAAAATTTACCAAGCTATAAAGGATTGGACAAAACAGAAATTTCGGAACATGTGGAAGAGCACATATTAAACATATGTACGGACCACATGACAACAAAGTATACCTTTAACACGAAATTCACGATCAAAATCATAACCCGTGAAGAGTGGACGACCATTAATCATCCCGAAAAAACACCTGGTATACAGATGAGTCGAAAACCAAACATGGAACTGGAGTTGGAGTATACCGAGCGGATAGAAATTTACACTATAGCTATCCGCTAGGTCTATACACATGGAACTGGAGTTGGAGTATACCGAGCGGATAGAAATTTACACTATAGCTATCCGCTAGGTCTATACACATCTGTCTTTCAGGTGGAAGTGTATGCTATCTTGCAAGGCTTATTGGATTGGGACCTCAACAAAATGAGCGGATCAATATTTCAACAGACAGTAAGAGCGCACTCGGAGCTCTGACAAACCCGAAGGTGACATCGAGAATGGTTTGGGAATGCCGTGAAGAACTGAATGAACTTGCAGACAGGAACAAATCATTTTTGTACTGGGTACCAGGGCATTCAGGAATCACAGGTAATGATAAAGCTGATGAATGTGCAAGACACGGATCATCAACTTCATATATAGGCCCTGAACCAGCTGTGGGGGGTACCAATATCATTGGTAGAAACCAGATTAGGACATGGACCAATAAGAAGCATACAGACTGCTAGACTGCTGTACCTAGCAACAAACACAGTAAAACCTTCATTAGAAAACCGTCCGAAAAAAGAACTGAAGAATTACTTCAATACCGTAGGGATCAATTCAGAATAATCACAGGGCTACTAACCGGCCACTGTCCGCTTAGAGGACGCCTGAAGTGGGGCTGTACAACGGAGACCTCAGCTGCAGATTATGCAACGAAGGGATAGAGACAGCTCTACACATTTTATGTGAATGTGAGGCACTGAATCACAGAGGAGGCAAGCAATATATGAACGTATAAAATTTATGTCTAGAAGAATATGACGAACATCCAACCTGTACAAACTGGTACAGAGAACGAGACTGATGGAATGGGTGTCATGAAAAGATGGGAGAATGAACGCAATAAGCCCAAGAGGCTGCAGTGTTTTCTGGAGATGATGAAGAAATGAAAAAGTCAGACAGCTCCCAAGTAACTATAAAAAAACTAAAAAAAGGTTAGGGTTAACTAAAACTCGTAGGGATTTGAAACTAGTTGCGCCATCTGTGTGTTATCCTACGAAACTTTCATTCCACATGAGTTTTCCCTAATTTTCTGCGGTGTTGCATAGATGGAATGTTTTGAATATATAAACTTTGTCTGTTCCTGTCATACCCACTCGGAGTCTGAGTTTCAACTGAAATTATTGTTGTTCCACATCATGCCATTATTACATTGTATCAAACCCTGATTCAATGTTATTTATATTGATTTGTGTTTGTTTTATATTTCACAAATTACACAAACAAAATGAAAAATTCTTTGACACGAGTGAAATACTTACTTCTCGATGCGGATACTAATACATTTACTTTATTTTTCAGGTCAAGAGCGTTATGGTAATATGACTAGGGTGTATTACAAAGAAGCAGTAGGCGCCTTTATAGTATTCGATGTCACCCGCAAAGCTACGTTCGATTCTGTAGCGAACTGGAAATCAGATCTAGACAGCAAAGTAGAGCTGTCTGACGGATCCAAAATACCATGTGTTCTTTTAGCAAATAAGGTACGTTGTCCCCTCGAGATTTGAAACAGCGTTAATTATTATAGACCATGTTGATTTTGAAAGTTGCCAGTAAAACTATTTCGATATTCAGAAAATGAAAGGAAATATAAGCATTTCGTAAAAATATGTGGGAAGCATATGTGAGAACCCCGATAAACTAACACTTTCAACCCGATTATCTCTTCAAAAGGAAAAATTATTTTATCGAATTGTTGAATAATTATCAGATATTACGTGCAAACCCACTATTTGAATCTGCCCTTGGAGTATATAAACTACGGAAGCGCAGAAAGGCCACATAGTTTCAGTACTCCTTTCTTGGAAATAACGACTTTCATCTCTCGAAATTCAGACTTCCATCTCGTAATTCTGAAATTACGACTATTCTTGTATTTTGAAAGAGCTCTACGGAGCGAAATTTTTTTCGGAAAATTAAACAGTTTTTGTGGTCTTCAATGAAGACGTCGTCGTAAAATATTGTTAATTAATAATTACCTAGCTTTTCCAGTAACTCACTTCAAGATTTTTTCCAACAAAAATCAATTTTTTATAGTATTCAGAATACACCCTAATTTTTATAAATTTTCAAATTGATATTTAATAGTTAAAAAAAGTAATTTTTTTGACGAACTCACCTTAGATGCCGCGTCCGCATACCCAAATTTATTCGCGGAGGCCGATTTTTGGCGTTTAAAATGAATTATAAATAAAAGAGATAGAGTTTCGGGAGGTAGGACATTTTTTTGAAAATTTTTCCTCCTTTGAATCGAATGAACTATCGCACGTATTTTTCCGACAGCTGATTAACGGAAAAACAGATTTTAAACAGAATATTCCTATTTTCCACCATTTTCAACTTGAGAACTAGATTATAAGTATTTTCTCATTAAATTTTTAGTAACACTGGGCACATCCTTTACTTTTCCACATATTCATGAGAAGTCAAAATCACTGGGACTTTAATTTTTTATCTTACAAATTCCCAACCGACATTTTAAAAATTCCATTCACATGAATAATGGGCATCGGTGAAACATGCAACCTTTTGTGTTCCCATATTTCCACCGACCTATAAACGTTGATATATTGATTTTTTCGCAGATCTATTTACCACTCCATTTTGCACAAAACCCGCTTGTATAGGAAATAAACGCATTGTTCCTTGATGTTTTGATTTTTGCTTGCGTCTCACAATTTCTGTTACTGCAGTCATCGAATTGGATCGTTTCCTCGTTTTTGTTTTGTTCTTTTATTCTTTATCGAATATAAACTGCGGCAAAAAAGTAACGAAGTTTTCTTTAGTAACTTATTGTTATACTTCTGTTCAGAAGATACTGTTAATTTACGTGTGAGGATGGTGAATCACCATATATTATAAAACAAAGTTCCCTCGCAGCCTATGTCTGTCTGTCTGAACCAGATAAACTCAAGAACTATTGAACGAATTTTCACAGGGTTTTCACTAATGTACGGAGTGATGTAGAAGAAATATTTTTGTGTGTAATTCAAAAATATTTTGTACACATTGATTGAAATATGACCATGTTACCTGTACGAAGTTGGGGTGGTGGTGCTCCCATCGAAAACGCTGTCTAATCCCTTCAGGGTATAAAAAAATGATTCACTGAATATTGTTCTCCTGTCATGATTTAGTAAAGTCTGCGATAACATATATCAATTTTTCAAAGAAAGCTATTCAGACCAATACGATCCCTACCAAATAATTCAAAAAAACACTTTGTTGTGAGATTTTCGCTACATAGTTTTACCAAAACGCAACAATTGTTTTGCTATACAGTAGCTTCTTCAGCTTCACAATAGAGTGTTAAAATACGTTATGGATTTTCATCAACTATCGACCGATTTCCTCACAGATCCCTACCAAAAACATACGTTAGTTACGTTAAGCATTTCAAGCACATTTTAGTAACACTTCATAATATACGAATCAAATTATTATCGTAGAGTTAGGACAAGAAGATAATAAGGAAAATAGTGAACATTTTTGTTGAATATAACACCAATACCAGAGAAACATAGACAATCTATCTGTAGTTTTCGTGAAGTATTCACCCATAAAATGGGCTCCACAAGCAAAAAATCTAGGAATATTTTATACATGCTCATATCTTTCTCAAAGTATTTGTATCACTGGAAACACCAACTAGATGAAAACACCAAATTAAAATTAGTGACAACACTTAGGTTTATCATCACATTGACTATTGCTATATGGTAAACTACAATATACAGAACATTCAAAATACTTGTTGAAGATTTGCTCGCAATATTCCTCACAAAAATCACGTGATGTAATATTCTCAAAATCCATCATTTCTGTGCAAGCTAATTATATCGAAACTCCTAGCTCATTTACACTCTATCGATTAGACGATCAATCGTTCATAAGAATATCAATATACATATATGGCAGCTCTATGAAAAACTGGGTAGATTTGAATATCAGTATAGCCAAACTCAATTCTTTGAAAGTTCATTGCAAAGTATCCTTCAGCATTTTATAAGTTCATTAAGTGTCTTGAGGGAAGGATGAATGTCTATAACCAAATTCCCAGCTTCTGTGATGTACTTACAGTATAATACAATTGATATTTTCATTATGATTATCCGGATTGTGCTACCGACTGCGCCAAAAATGCTAATGTCTGTTCAAAGTATCTCTCAAAAAATAAAATTAACGGTATAAATGATGAAAATGCAAAGAGTTAATGAATATATAAATTCTAACAGTTGATTAAAAAATCATATTTTCCTGATAGGGGTATGAGTTTTGATGGTAATTGGGATTAAGCAATTGGTTCAGTGGTTTTTGAATAGAAAAGGCTTGGATTTGGATTTGATAAAATGCATTTTTAATCACTGTTTTTTCATTCTGTTTGATCCATAATTCTTAATGACTATTTTTGAAAGAATATGTTATGGTAAATTTTCGAAATGTTGCTCATCAACTTGCATACAAATATATATTTTTCAATGTTTTACCAACATTTTTCTAATTTGTTGAGCTTCTCCGCAGGGGCTGTTCTTTAACATTTTTTGGCGACACTCTAGAAATGAATTGTTTAACGTTTGTTTGAAGGTGAATGACAATGTTTCGTGGTGAATTTCAGCAATTCGGACTTCCATTGTCTAAAATTTATAAAATGATTTGAAATCTCTGAAATAAACAATACAATTGAAATTTAAAAGAATAGCTAAAAATGGCAAATATATTAAGCAAA
>WOGR01007186.1:0-12553 GCA_015342045.1 Leptinotarsa lineolata
TACTGTTGGTCACTTCACCGTGAAGCTCAACAAGCGACTCATCGCAGGAAAAGCTACACAAGAAACTTCAAAGAAAACAGAGAAAGGAAGTATAAACCAATTTCATCTGACTAGTGAAATCTACATTACAACACTGTATCATTATTTCAATTAACATACTGTAAATAAAAACCATGATAGTGATTTAAGATAGTGTTTCATTAATTTCACCATATACCGTACAGATTTTGAATTCTATAAAAAAGTCAATTCCTCAAAAACTAAAGGTGATACAAAAAACTAAGACCAGATTTGGATTCAGCACACAAAAATCTATAAAAATCAGCTATGAAAGAAAAGAAAATTTTTCAAAAACATTTTTTGTTGGTCTGTGTTTTCATCAAGTAACGGGTCAGTCATTCATAATCTATCTTATCATAATACTTGTTAACTCACTGCAAGTTACGTCACTCAGATCGCCGCAGACGAACTTGAACATGTCGAAATATTGATCAGGTGGACATGCGAAATGTACTTTATCTCCATGTATACATTCATAATACCAGTGACAGTCGTGAAAATCGGGAATGAAAACGATTGGACCTTCATAAGGTGGGACAGGACATTCTGGTTCTGGTGATTGTGTAATGACTCCTGGAATAATCGAATGTTAATTAAACTTTACATAATATTATACTCAGACAACTTTCACATTTTCACCATGTTATATACAGGGTATTTTTCAAACAGGAGGCTGTTCCTTGGACTATTCTAAGGATATTATGTTCTCCAATGATTTTTGATAGGGCGCTTTGATTCGAAGATACGGAGCGGAAAAAAATCAGACAATAACAATTTATTACATGTAGTGTTTCTTAATCGACACGAACTGCTGAAAATGACTACCCCCGCTGAGATGCAAAAATCCAATCTTCTCCTCATCGACTCCCGAACTCTTTCAAAAACAGCAGGATCGTTTCTGATCGCATTACTTCTCAAATTCAATGTTTGTAGCCGTTTGTAGTAATCGAAATGTTGTTGATAAGTACCAATGGAATTGTTAGATTTTTCATCACTTGGTAGGTCCAGTGTAGTACGCTTTACTTTTATTTCGGATATGTTATTAATTTTAAAATTACAAAAATTGTTATTATAGAAATTCTTTTTCGTCACGTATCTTCGAAACGAAGCGCCTTATCAAAAATCATCAGAGGGCAAAATATCCTTAGAATAGTGCAATAACTGGTCACTCAATTTTCTGCTGCATGTTTTATGAACACCCTGTATATAACTATGTCGAATTGACATAGTTATTTCTTCATGAAGTTTATCACGATTACTTTATTTAAAAAAAAGAGAACGTCAAGCTTCGTCAGAGATTTTATTGAGTAGGCTGAAAAGTACGTAGGCTGACACACGGGTGGCGCTTCTAGTATAATATCCATCATCTAATAAGATGCAGAAATTAATTATGAGTTATTGACTGTAAATATAGTTATAGAATCACTATGAATATATACAATGTAATAGAAACTTGAATCATGTTATGTACAGACTGAATGAAAAGGAGAGAATTCATGAACTTGGGAGAATAGAATCGGAAAATATGAAAAATATAACTTTTTTTATAATTGAAGAAAAAACCGCTTGCAACAAAAATCAAAAACGAGGTAACAAAAAAGAAAAAACATCTATTTGAAAAAATAAATGAAAAAAGATGATCAGAAATGAAAACGCAATAGGAAAAAACAATAGGAAATTTCAAACCACCCACGCGCGCATACGCCTACGCACACCAACACGCACGCACGTACTCACACATACACATGCACGCACTCACACACACACACACGATGGCAAAATTGCATGAATTCGGCTTCGAATTGCTTCCACATCCACCGTATCCTCCAGATCTGCCCCCCAGCGATTTTTTCTGCTCTCAGATCTCCAGAAAAAACTTGCTCCGACGAAGAAGTAATCGTCGAAACTAATACCAATTCGAGGCGAAAATGGATCGTACTATACAAATTTCATCAAACCATTTTTTTTCTATGTTAGTCTACGAACTTTTCAGGCCAACTGATAGACCTCTCAACGAAACTACGTTTGTATTCAAATTATTATTATTTCAAGTTTAGCAAAATTTGAAATTGAATATTTACGAGAAAACCTGGAAATTCCAACCGACTATTGTCTATTGATTTTTATTTTTTCATTCCTTTATGAAAAATGAGAAAAACTAAATTTTATATTTTCGTTTTCCCTTGAAGTTTTCGTTGAGAGATTTTCCGTATAACGTTTCATTTTGGGTAATCATTAGTAACTTCATTTTTTTATAAGAACAATACACACTATATATTGAATATCATTCTTATCACAAAAACTGAGTTATACAACACAATATGAATATTCATTTAATGTCAACTAGGAATAAAAGGGTTTTTATTAAATTTTGTGTAAAATGTACATACATGTGATTGCACTCACCTGAAATAAAAGCGAAGAAAATTGGTAAAGCAGCCAAAAAAAGTTCTGTGGAAGAAATCAGTGTTGAAATAATATGAAATAAATTGTTTTCTTGAATCATTTCGAAAAAAAATACTGTACACTATTTAGAAATATTCAAAGTCAATATATGAACAAATTTGCGGTTAGATAACCATTATAAAAAATAGATTATATATGACAGAACACATAATAATATGTTTATTCTTAACAGGTTTACACCCACAGATACAGAAAATACAAATAATCAGAGAGTGTAAAGAAAAAATTATATTACAAAAAGAAAATGGAAAACAATCACATCAAATTTTCAATAGTTTCTAAAATAAACTGTTTAGTATCATGATGTGTATCGCACAGATCGGACACTTTATTCATTGATCAATTCAGTGACTTTTTCAATAAATTTTTTCTAGGATTTTTATTGTAGCAAGCATTCATATGCCTAGGTACAAAAATCTGAATTTGTTCCAACAAGTCACTGCAATCAATTTCGTTATTCAAGAGTTCAACTAAAAACATAATCGTGGTGCATTTTCTCCTATCTGCTAGAGCTTCTGAGTTGAATGTGTTCAAAAAAATATTCTGGTATTTGCCCCTAGCTAGATAGAATCAATTGCACTTGAAAAACATGAACTTCTAACAAATTTAAGATGCATACTCATTTCTCACGAAAGTAACTTACAACAATTTGAGCGTATGAACATTTGAAAAGTTTCCCAGTTTCTCGAGAAACTGCGAGAAGTGAATGAGGGCATGTGATCTTTGCCGAAATGTCATTTATGAAAATAAAGGATGAGAGTGGCCCCAGATTAGATCCCTGGGGTACCCCTGAAGTTGAAAAGTGATGGTGTGACATATTCAAGAAACTGAATAGGATCTGACAAATAATATTTGAGTAATCCTATTGAAGAATCCGATTCTTTGAATTTTTTTCAAAAGTAGAAAGTGGTCAATCTGATTGAAATATTTTTATATGAGTATAGATGACATCAGTCTGCTTTGTTTTATCGATTACAAGGAATATATTCAGGTTACTTACGGTATATCTTTTGGACATGAATTCATGCTGATTTGGTGTTATTATCATTCGAATATCGTTATATATTTGATCAAAAATTAAGTAATCAAAGAGTTTACCAAAGTTTCATTATGAAGCATGAACATGTTCAAGTGTACTCTTATATTTCCGATATTTTGACAATGACTACTATCACGATCAAAGAGCTACGAGATGATAATTTGGATTAAAATTTTTCAAGAATGTTAGAATTGTTAGTACTCACAAAGTCGATGAGATTGGTGACAATTTGTTGAATTATAAAAAGTAAAAATTTTTGTCAAAGTTGTAAACCTCTAAACTGTTCGTAATTTCATTCGATATTCCATTTTTTTTCCAACTAAAAACGTATTTATATAAGGTTATAATCAAAAAAAATTTGTCATATAGAAATTTGGAAAAAAAGATCTACTTTTCTAAACTTATTTGGGATGAAATAACACATCTATAGGTATAATAGGGATTCGTGGTATTGTACTTCAAAATGCTGTCTTCGACAACGTTTTTCATTAATTTTCCAATCACATCGCGTGCCGTTGCAAAGCCGTTGTGGATTCAAATTTCGGAGCGATCCAACCTCCAGTAGTAAATCATCCCTGTCAAATTAAATGAGTTCAAAAATCATGTTGGATAATTCACAACTTCAGTGTTATCCAAAATTTGTATGCC
Source organism: Leptinotarsa lineolata (assembly GCA_015342045.1). Lineage (NCBI taxonomy): Eukaryota > Metazoa > Arthropoda > Insecta > Coleoptera > Chrysomelidae > Leptinotarsa > Leptinotarsa lineolata. The sequence continues at coordinate 4,214 of WOGR01007186.1, forward strand.
ACATCATAAAAACCTTGAAAAAATATTTTGTTGAAAAAATTCAAAAAGATGTTTGGGGTGGAATACCCCTATCACTTATCAAGATGAATGGCAAAATCGGAAACCAAGATATATACAAAGATGATCAAATTCGAAAAAACTTGGATCTTACCCACTTGACGTTTTAAAATTTATTAAGTGAACGACTATGGTGAAGTTGTTACGTGACTTGTCCCATAACTTGTAAAAGTCCTTTCAAATAAACCAATGAAATCTATCTATCTAAAAAAGGCTAGCTTATACCGGCTGATTATTTTAACAGCTCAGGATTGGGAAACCATCACCAATCCTCGGTGATGGTTTCCCAGAAACGAAACGTCAAATTGAGCTTCGCCATATTGAATAGCTCGAAAATTGGCAATGTGAAAGTATTCTTCATATTTAAACTCTTCTTGAATGAATCAGAAAAAATTGGAATACTCTAAATTTTGAAATGTTTTCGAACAAGCACTGAATTAGGCAACTTTTTTCATGCTATCGATTTTGTATCTCTCACGGTCTATTATTTTCAAATGCTGACTTTCCTTATCTTGGAGGCGTATAGACCGAAGACCAAAAAAGATTGTTGGCCAACATGCGTATAAAAACTTAATATCCTCTCAATTCATCATTGATCTATTACTTACTCATCATTGTACTCTTTGTTAGACCCGTTCACGATTTTTCACAGAACTCGAATATGAGACCTACTATATCAGATGATATTTTATACTCAAGACCATTGAAAAAATCAGTTTTATCTTCGATTCTCATATCCCGATCCAATATTAATCAAAATCCATTTTCGAAGAAAAATAATTATCAGTAGTAATCAATCAACCTAAGACAGAACATTTTAAGATTATGTCAGTGAGGTATGGCAAACAATTAGTTGATTCTTATCTACATACGTCGCTATTACCTTTGATTTGACTAAAAACACTGATAGCAATATAATTGTTTTATTGAGGACTATTCGGAGTCTTACATAATTGGTAGTCTTCAAGTATTAATAATAATAATAATAAAAAAGTTCATTCATAGTAAACAACATATAAATACATAAAAAAATCATTTAAAAATAAAGTAACACATTTAAATTGGGATAATTGGTAAATGAACACGAAAAAAAACTCAGAAGTAGCTGCAAAAGCTACTTGTATGTGTTTATATGGAGGCAGTTACAAAATATGTTCAATATAAGAGTACAAGTATCCGCTATAAAGTCGAAATTATAATTATGGTAAAATCTGGAGTTTGACATAATCGATAAAAAATGTAATATCCAACACCTGAGTATCTTTGAATCAAAATATCCACGATATTATCATTCACAGTCTAATTCTGAAGTTTTTTTCTCAAATCGCTCATATTTAAGTCACAATTCGGTTAGTTTCACGTTTTTGGGGTAACGTCGTTTAATACTGAATAACACGACAAATAGACACAGATTTGTAATTTCATCCTATTCAACTGTAATAGGTGTAATTCAGTTTTTTTCTCTCTATATTTTTTGCTTGAAAATTGTATTGATTATTGGTCAATTACTGACAATCCACTATTTTATTTCCTTTCTGAATGACTTATCAACAGATACATTCTTTAGCTCATTTGCTAGCAAACTATTTATTCTTGGAGCAAGGTTAGAAAATTGGATCAGCTCTTCTGGTATTGTAAGAATGTTCATGAGGGGTGGGTTGAATTTTATCAGATTCAACATGAAGTAAAATTTTATCAACAAATATTTGTTCCACATCTCTACACTGAGACTCATTATAGAGTGGGTCAGAAGAAAATATCAGCTTTTTTCCATACATAATTTTCAGAAACCATGTCTGCAAAACCTGTACTTGGTTTGAGAAGCAATTATTGACCCCGCCCCATCCCAAAATCCAATAGGATTTATTTGAGAGTCTAGTCCTATATTCAAAGGCCCAAGATCTGGTGAACCACAAGCATAGGACGTGAGAGGTAGGTTATTTGTCTTCTCATAGTTGAATGTTGATTTGTTCCCTCTTAGCCAATTTGATATGTTGGCAAAGTCACTCTCTACTTTCTCTTTCAGTTCTTGCTAGTTTGACGCTTTGTACACCACAGCAGCAGCAATGTCTAGAAATAACAAACTGTTTATGTAGATACTGAACAGAAGAGGTCTAAGGACATATCCCTGAGGTACTCCATATGATACTGTTTGTGTTCCACTGAGAATTCAATCAATTTCAAATTTTTATTCTCTGCCCAATAAATAGTTTCCAAGAGGGTTATAAATATTTCCTCTCATTCCATATCGTTCGAATCTATCAAGAAGTATTTTGTGACAGACTGTGTTGAATGCTTCAGACAGATCTAGAAAAATACTGACTGTAGAAAGTTTTTCATCTAACGATTCATATCATCGTCGTCATTCTCAGAATAACGTCTTCTGTAGATCTGCCCTCTCTAAAGTCATATTAACGATCTGATAAAACATTGAATTTTTTCAAGTAAGAGTATAATCTTTCCTTAATGATTTTTTCAATTATTTTCGATGAGTTAGAGATTAGTGTGATGGGTCTGTTATTAACGACGGATGATTAATTTCCACCTTTGTGTAGGGGTTTCATTATTAAGCTTTTAAGAATTCTAGGTAAACGCCCCATATCCAAACATTCATTGAAAATACTAGGGGCTTGGCGATTTCTTATGCTGTTTCTTTCAAGGTGGCCGCAATTAGTTCATCCGGTCCAGGAGATTATTTTGGTTTTGAAGTTTTTATTACTGCAACAATTCATTTCTCATTTTTTGGATGTGAATAAATGGTGTGATCAGAAAAATCGATTCTATCGGTATTATCGGGAACACCTGTGATTTTTTCATCAAGTTTTTATCCTATTTTACTATAAAAGTCATTGAATCTGTCCGCAATATCTTTTCTATTCATTATGTCACTGCCATCTGCAATTTAGAGAGACTCTATAGGTATTTGTTTCAAATTCAGCTCTCTCACATAAATAATTTACAGTTTTTCATAAAGCTCTGAACGAGTTTTAATTTTTTCAATCTGCTTAGAAAATTAATCTTTATTTGCTTGTCCAGTTGATTTTTCGATCTTGGTTTTGTGATTTTTATACTTTTCTTTCAATTCTTCATTTTGCGGATATTTCAGAGATAACTTGTGAAATTTATTTTTCACGTTCATTGAATTCAGCAAAGGTGACGTCATCCATTCTCGTATAAACTCGATTTGAGTTTTTATTTTAACTTTTTTTGTATGAAACTCTGTATAATATTTCATTTTCTAAATAAATTCAGCTGCAATATCATCTACACTATTCTCTTGATGGAGTTTATTCCAGGTTTCATGTCACAAAGAATTCCTCAATTTGTCGTAATTTCAAAATAATTTGAAGTCATTCTGTTTAACATTCGACGTGTTTGCATTGTTTTGGAAGGTAGGTCCTCTTGGATTATGATCTATGATGTTATAACTGAAGACGACAATTTTCATTTCCATTTCTCTGCAGTTTGTGTTTTTGTTAACAGAAAAATGATCTAATCATACAGTTATTTTTGTTCCAAAATGTCGATTTTACGATTATCCTCATTTAATTTTTGTATCAATTTACAAGTTGTTCTTTGAAACTCGTCTTTGATCTGAATTGTTTGGTCCAGATTCGCCTTCAGTAGTAAATTATAAAACTGGAGATGCGCTGCTGATAGATTCTTTGAATCGTTTATAGTTGCAGCTAAAATTATTGTGTTTAATATTCAACTAGTAAAATTTCTCAAAATTCTCGCAATCTGTTACAATTTGGCAACAATACGATTCACTTGGTGTATTGGAAACCAATTACTGAGGTATAAAGGTCTATTTGTTGGGTGGAGTTCTCACAATTTGGAGACGATTCAACATTTAGTGGCGAGACTTCAACTTATTGATTATATCAGCAGCCGTAGTTTCACTTGGTGCACTTTTCCAGATTTACTGTATTTGATAGTAAACATCACAGCCATGTCATACAGTGTTGCCACTGTTCCAGTGAAACATTCGAAAGACAAATAGCTGGATACTAGTATTTACTTTAATCCTAGAATTGAAAAGGATGGGATTGTTCATAGATTGATCAAAGAATGTAGTCCGGTGGTGGCAAACTTTTTCATGGAAAATTTTGAACAACAAGCCTCAAAAAACCGGCCGTGAAACCATATTGTTGACTGCGTTCGTGATATGGCAAGTTGGTGAAGATTAAACGATTTTCTATTACATCTAAACCCTCTCTACCCGAAAATTCAAATCACAATGGAACGAGACACCCAAGGGATTCCAGTCTTCTTGGATGTTCTTTCGAGCAGACGTGAGGATGGTACACTGGGCAACAGAGTGTACAGGAAACCGACATACATAGCTGAAAAAAAACTCTAGTCATCAGCCACAACAAATATGCCTTCAAAAAAGTGGTTACAGCGGAGGATATTCCGAGTTGGCCAAACGACCAAGAAGGGTGAACGCTGAAGTAACCCCAGCTAGCCTGTTCAAGGGAAAAGCTTTCCTTCCCTATTCCAAAAATGTTACAGACCAGATTGTAAAAATCTCAGAGGAACACGATGAGAAACCAATATTTAGGCCAACAAAAATTATCAGACAAAGTCTAAGGTCAGCTGTAGATCCCAGGGAACCTTTGGCAATACCCGGGGTAACCAGGATCATCTTGATGACTATACTTCAACTCTGTTTTGATTTTGATTTCTAACATTAACAAACAAACTGATCAACTATATATTTTTTGTTTTGTTTCTCTTTGTTCTACATACTTTCACTGAAGTTTTTCCAAAGTATTATATTTCACCTGGCTCAATAAATTATTCATTGTTATTGTTTACTCAGAGAAGCGGAAAGCTCATTGGAATATATAAAACTTGAAAAAAAATAAGCATACTTCAACTTGTTCCACTGATGACCTATTCATTTTGTAGAAATTCATATTGAATATAGGATAAAGAAAATGAATTCTGTCTGATTTTTACTGAGTCATGACAGATTTCGGTTCACCAAACTATTCTGAAGTTACTTGAAATAAAAATAAAAAACTAAGTTAAAATCAGCCAGAAGTTATTTTCTTTATCCTATACCTGAACAAGTAGCATTGCTTGGAAACAGAAACTAACTGAGTAATTATTGAAAAAATTCAACAGATCCGTCTTCATGGATTCGAATTTTATGTGAATTTGATACAATCTTTTATCTTTAGAAAAATACGAAAATATTTAGGCAGTGGTATCTCAATTGAACTGACATCGAACCGTTGATAACCGAATAATAAAAAGTACACTCTCTCTTTCTCATCTCCTATTTTTCATAAGAAAATATTTTTATTATCTTTCGTCGATATCAGAAACTTTGGTCAAGGTTGGAAAAATGGTTGATTTCATAATTCAACTCCAATGAATGAGATAAAAATTATCATTTGTATGTAGGTTAATCGTAACTTTCTTTCTCTTTACTTTAGAGCACATATAGCCGATAAAATACACAGCTTTCTATTCTGTCAATCCATATGAATATCTCATATATTAGTAAGTAGGCATACTTGAAGGGTGGCTATGAATCAAATCATCTGAAGGAACAATTAATTCAGGACATTTTCTACCTACCTACACAGTAGGTTAATGGACTGACACCAATTAGAAAACAACTACTTTCCTGGTTAGTACCACGAACGGCGTTGAATCATATACGACAGGTGTAAGTGCCGCATTCTTCACCTAAACAATTTCTGCATATGCTTTTGGTGATACAACTGCCGAAATCGATTTTCAATTATTAGAATGGGCACACTTGCAAACCGGTTTCAGGCTATTTGGCCTCTTGTCGGTGCAAGATAATGTTCCTCACCAACAAGAACTTGATGATTTCCCATAATTGAAAATAAAAATCTTTCACAGTATCATACCTCAAAGCTGAAGCGAGCGACAAGCAAAATATCCGTCTTCGCCCCATCTGCGAGGTACTAACCAACCGCAGCACGTAAATAACATTAATTCGCTTATTTGATTGAGTTCCAGCCAACGGAATCTTGTTTAAATTTAAAGGGGTCATATTTTTAGAAGTGATCAATTATGCACTTCGAATTTAACAGTCAATAACAGTCAATAATCAAAAATTATTCAATGGCTGCCATGTTGCTAAATGCTGAATCTAGATCATGGAGTTCTCCAAGGAGTTGTGTTAGTACCCTTGCCGTTCTTAATATATTTGAAAGATATTTTCCATTTCATGTCTGCCGCTGAATGCATTTGCTTCGCGAATAATAAAATCACACTCAAATTTTATAAACCTGAACATCATTACAAAGCAAACTGAGAAGAAGCTCTCACATAGTTCATTACGAATATTTCCAAAAAAAAACAGTTTGACAACAGATAATACAGCGAATTCACTAGGTATTGGACTGGATACTTTATTTACTAGGAATTTGTTGCTTTAAGTGATTGAAGAAGTATATTGTTTCTCAGCTCTGCTGACTTTGCTATGCTTTTATTGTTTTGCAAAGTTACTGTTGAGAAAGTGTGTTATTTTTAATTATAGTCTACCGAACTGAGCTTATCCTATTACTGAATGAATGAAGTGAAATATGAAGTCAAAACCTTATGCTACACTGTTTGTATCCATGGAGAAGTTCATGTCATTTCCAAATTAAACGATGCTACACCATCAAACACCAAACAACATGTAAATATCAGTTGACATCTACAATATTTATTACTCATGCCTCTCTTTGAGTATTGTCAATATTTCCATTTTATTTATATTGTACATAGTAATGAAACTCGTACCAGTATTCATATGTTTTAATGTTTTGTGTGACCCAGGTGGTCAACGAAAAAAACAAATTTCAACAGGGATTCAACAGATTATTTCCCAAAATACGCCTAACCGCTTCTCATCGCGCTGTACCCTGTATATTTTGTTAACTAGCGTGTACATTGACATGTCTTTTTCTCTCAACAGAGTCTATCCATCTTTGTTCAATTGACCTTCTGCAAATGTTACGAAGAAACGTTCAATAGTTGGAAATCAAACAGATATTTTCCTGTTCAACTTCAAGCGTTTCCAACAGCAAACATTATATCTCAGTTCAACTCCAATCTAAGTAGAAAGCAAGTCTGTTTCCAGGAGAAAATTACCAAAACTGTATACTGCTGTAAAAGGTCGCTACCCTGTGAATTTACGGTTATTGCTGTTAGGAGGAAATCTACGAACTTCAAATGTAGAATGTATGGCAAGTTTTGTGTTTCACTTGGAAAAGAAAACCATCTCCTGCGAGCTGATTTACAACAATTTGAAGCTATGAGATGGCGTGCGAATTCAAATTCGGGGAACGAAATCGATGTTGGAGGGGTAGTATAGTTGATTCTGCTTTTCGGATCATGAATATTCTCACACATAGTTTGGTGCAACAAATCATTGTACATTGTACAGAATAAGACACTTTCAAAAGAAAATTTCTGTTTTCAAACTGAATAGATGAAAACTGATTGCTGTGTCTGAGGGTCAAATTTTATGGCAAATCTCTTGGTGAAAATCACATTACTATAATATCTTTAATCGTTACAGCAACTTCTCGAAAATGCACTAAAATATCCCGGGAACAAAACACTCGAAGAAGAATGTAATTCATTGAAAAATAAGTTATATATGTTACTGAAAGCTGCCAAAGAAAAAAATGCTCAGAAAATAGTAAATAACAGTAAAATCTCAAAGGAACTATGGAAATGTGTCAATGAGATATGCAATAAATCTAGACCTGAAGAGAATGGCACAGTTATGAAAATACTCCAGAAATTTGCATCAATTTTATTGAGTACTATGCAAATCTTGGTCAAGAATATGCCCTAAGAATTAAAGAACCAGCTGATTACAATTTCAAAAAACAAAGATTACAGAATTTAATATTCCTATTAGAAACTGATGAAGAGGTTTACAAAATTATTGTGGAATTGAAAGAAAAAAATATCCAGGTCATAATGGAATTCGCTCAGAAACGCTCAAATTGATTACTAACGAAATTAAAACGCCTCACCTCACCTAATCAACAAATGTTTACAGCAAGGCTGCTTTCCAAAAATATTCAAAATTGGAATAATAAAACATCTCTTCAAAAGTGGAGACAAAACAATACTGAGTAACTATATCACTAATCTCAAACATAGCCAAAGTGATAGAGGAAATTGTAAAATCAAGATTAGTGAATTTTACTAGGAAATTCAAATATCTGATCAGCAATACGGATTCAGGGGGGGGGAGATCAATGGAAGATGCAATACAAAATATAACAGCTTTCA